>LOEQ01011523.1:30995-45604 GCA_001685075.1 Bramus lutescens
TTCTTCTTCTTCTTCTTCTTCTTCTTCTTCTTCTTCTTCTTCCTCTTCTTTCTTATTCATCCTCTTCCCTTTCTTCTTCTCAATCTGTAACCTTGTATGTGGCAGAAGGGTCAGTCCTATATTTTTTAATTTAGCATAAGAGTTAGGAAACAAAGAAAATAGATAAAGTAAGTGCACAGCAAATGGTGATTGTTACTAACAGTAAGAGTGGAACTAATGTTAGGCCCTACTCCTCAGCTGCTCCAGACTTCTCATTGATTAACCAAGCTTACATTTAGGTAGAGTTGAGGTAAAGGGTTATGCTGCATCTTTATGAAATACTTTTTGTTTTTTCTCATTAGCCTTCTGATTCCACATCACATGAAAAATGTACACTTTATTTAGCAATCCAGCCTTCCAGGAAGGTGAGGAGTCTATTCCTCTGGAGGGTTTTATTGAACAAATGTGTGTCCTGAACATGTGTACTGTACTGTGTTTGCAGAGCATGTGTGTGTGCATACCCCAGTGAGCTGTGTTCTGTATAACTGAGTAGCTTCTGTTAAATAATTATATCTAAATGTTTAGAGATGAACAAGGAGAAATGCTTTTTCAGTTCTTCCTGTGGAAAAAAAGAACAGTTCTGAGATGCAGAGAACAGTGAATTGTAGGATTTTCTTAGACTTTTTAATGGTAGGTAAAGGGCAGGGACAGAAGTCAAGATGGAAGACATGTCTGGAAACACAGAGCAGTGTGTTCTGGGGCTCATGCTTATTCATTTGACGAGCGTGGGAGGAGCAGGAAGAGTGGGGCTCTCATGGATGGAATCACAGAGTAGAGCTACAAGCTATGACTCAGCAGAATGGGGAACTGGAATTCCACAAAACTGGGAATCTGTGCAGGCCAGGGACTATGGTTTGAAAGTGTTTAGGTCAAGTTTGCAAATTTCATTCATTTTCTTCTAAACCAATCAGTCATCCAATCCATTTGGATTCCACTGTGAGACATTTAGTTTTTAATTACTTGCTGTGATATATTCACATATAAATGCTCATAGGCACTGTGGCATGGTTTGGTACTATATTCTAAAAATCTTGGGCTGATGAGATTGGCCAAGTACATAGGAGCACCTGCTGTGCAGGCCCAATGGCCTGAGCGTGAGCTCCAGAACCCATGGTGGAGAGAGAGAATTGATTCCTGAGAAGGTGTCCTCTGACCTCCACATGCACACTGCTGCACACATGTCCAATCATACATCATACACACAATAATAAAAAATTTTACATACAACTGAAAGCATAGCGAATGAGTCATAAACCCACTGTGTTCATATGTGCTAAGGTTAGCACACATGTATTTGCTAGAGTTGTTTACATTATAGGAGGGTGTATTGAAATGATACATGGGTTCAAGTGGTGTTCACATTAGGATTGCCTGAAGGATGTGTGTTTGTATTTGTGAACACTAGGATTGTGTGATTGTGGATTTGGGAGCTGTGTGGGTACGGAAACTAAATTATGACTTATTTCAGGAGGACACATCATAGGCCAGAATGCGTTCTGTTTCTCTGGGTACCATTAAGCACCACTTGTTGGCTCCTGGCAGAAGGGCTTTCTCTTTCGGATCTTGCATGTGAGACAGGAGCAAGACATCTCTCATCTTAAACTTAAACCTTCTTACCCCTTAATTTCTAGTCTGGATCCAAAAAGAGGAACCAGAACCATTCCTCAAGTTGCACTGTGTATGAAGAGGTAAGATTCTGAAACTCTCCTTCACAGTGGGTTTAGTGTCTGTGTACTCCCAAGACCCAGTCAAGAGGATATATTTATAACAAGGGCATCAATACAGCCCCAGGGTTGCTGAAATTTTAGGGACCCCAGAAGACCAAATATCTAGCTCAAAGTCATATTACGTGTTCAAGGCTGGGAGGCTTGAGTGCTAACTTAGGACTGTCCCCAAGCTAGTTCCCTAGCTATATGTTAAAGTTAATAGATGTATGTGGGGCATACAATGGAGGGTCAGAAAGGGGAAAATAAATTACTCCAAATCATTTCCTAAAATTAGGAAGTTATTGGGAACTACTTCAGAATGTGGGTGATCTCAGACTTCTGCAGAGGACATTGCTCAAAAGCAATACTGAGTCTGGTAGCTAACTGATGCCCATTAGGGCTACATGGAAGGAGGGAAGAGAGACATAACATTTATTAAGGTTTTTTCTTTATAACTTAAAAGGCAAATTTCCAGTGCCTGCACACAAATTACCTCATTTAATCTTCACAAAATGCTATAATGTGAGCATAGTATAACCATGGCCTTCATTTGCTCTATTCAGTGCTTGGGATAACCCAGGGCTTTGGGTGTACTGTACCATTGAGTTATAGCCCCATCTCCATGCTTGCAGTTTATATCCAGAAAAAATAAGGCACAGAGAACACCCTAAGTATTAGCCTCAGAACCAAAACACCCAGGTCTAATAGAAATGTTGTTAATCACAAGGGAGAGGCTATGTGGTTGCTTGTGAGGATTCTTAGCTCTACAGCCGTAACCTAGCCTTAAAGCCAACTTGACAGTTCAGAGTTGCAGAGGAGACTGTATGGGCCAAGGCAAGCTGGTGGCCACAAAGAAGTATGAAGTAGCTAAAAAAGAACCAGTACCGAGCATAAGGATGGATTCAAGTCCTGCCTTCACTCACACTAATCATTGGCCTCGAGGAAAGTGTTAAGCCACTCTGATCTTTTCTTTAATTAGTCTAGTTTGGGGATAGTAGTTCACACCCTACAAGATTATTTTAAGGATAGTCCAGGGTGAAGGTTTAAAGTGTCTCCCTTTCTCCTACAGGTTGGAAGTCAATGCCTCAACACCCGCAACCCTGCCAGACTGAGCCGCAGAGAACTAGAGAACTTTGATGTTTATTCCTAGTTGTTGCAAGTATTTTCATCCATGTTACACATCAGCACTGACTTTGGAAGGGAGCACAGCAGATGATGATGCCATATGATTCTATGGAACAGCTCCTGGGCTGAAAGAATGTAGATGTTTATTCATGGTTTATATTTTATCTTCTTATTTAAAAAAAATTAGACAAGTGGCTAAAGAGATGGCTCAGCAGTTAAGAGCATGGCCTGCTCTTCCAAAGGTCCTGAGTTCAATTCCCAGCAACCACATGGTGGCTCACAGCCATCTGTAATGAGGTCTGATGCCCTCTTCTGGCCTGAAAGCATACATACAGACAGAATCTTGTATACATAATAAATAAATAAATAAAAAATTTAGACAAGATTTGACATGATCCAGAATAACCTGAATTTGCTAAGGAGCCAAGGATAATCTTAAACCTTTGACCTCCTTGTCTATACTTCCCAAATTCTTGGATCACAGAGGCATGTACTACTACTATATAAGGCTTGGAAACAATTTTTAACTGCTACTATAAGATTAAGGTTGTTAAAAAATCTCTCAGGCTTACAGACCAGACAAGATTGGGTAGAGAGGTTGTGTTGGTCATACTCTGAGAGGTTGTAATCCATACAATGTTGTAAAAATGTGGGGTAGAGGTAGATTCCCTTCTTGTGGTTCTCTAAGTTATTATCCCCTACCCTGATACCATTAATATGGAATGCCTGCATTCTAGACCCTTCCTCTGCCCACAATGTTAAGAAGCCTAGCTACTCATTGAGGCTGTGCTATCTGGCTGTGAGCTAGCTATCACTTCTCCCAGGGAAGCTGGAGTCTTGACTTCACTCAAATTTGGGGAACCCCTGATCATCCCACATCTTTACTTCAAGACAGTTGTTCACAAGGGATAGCGGGAAGAACTGAGAGTAGATGGCACAATTCCAGCAGGTTTCTGGACAGGAGAATCACCCAGAGCATATGCCAACCTGATAATAGGTGAGTAAGGTCAGTGATGCTCACAGTGTGGTGGTTTGTTTACAGTCCTATCACTAGAAATTCAGAGTCCTGTAAGTGCTCCCTGTGATAGACTTGGAGGGAGGGCTCTGACCATAGGTATCCAAGTTCAGAGTCCTGAGAAGTGCTCCCGATGATATACCCTCAAAGGAGGGCTCAAATAATCGATTGCTGAAGATGTGGCAGTTGGGCACCACATGCCATGCTCCCTATCTTCAGGTTGGCTCCTTCAACAATGCTGGGAGAACAGGTCTGAAGGACTGAATGAGCTCAGGAAAGCCGCAAGTATGAACTAAGAGAGGACTTAGTCAGAGCTCCAACAAGGGTATCAACTCAGAGTTTCGTTATTTTTCTCTTTCCTCTGCTGGAATTAAAGGCACACGCCACCATGCCTGGGTCAGAGTCTTGTTCTTCAAGAGTCTCACCGTGCACTTATCATGGGAGTTTGACATGAAAATTTGGTCTTACACAGGCAATGTCAATCTTTTGACTGAATTAAACTGATGGACTTCTTAACACTCAGCATGTGTGGGTCATTGATTAACATACATTAGCATGTCTGTTTAAATTCTGCCAGAGATGGGGTTGACTTTCTGGCTAGCTGACAGTCTTGTTCACACAGAGATAGCAGAAAGTCAGAAGCTTGGGTCTATTCAACCTCATGAAAGACAGACAAGCCATGGGCTTGCTTGTGCTTTACCTGATCCTTCTTTCCTGAATATGCCTAGCAGCCTGGCTTCCCCTTACATAGAAGCACAGACATAGCATGTCATAAAGCAAGTGCCAAGGGAGCAATATATTTAAAAAGAGTCTGTGTTCTGGAGGCAGATATTGGGAGTCAAGTCAAGGAGTCTGATGAATAGAGACAGTAAGAAATAATGGAGAGAAGACTCAGTGTTTAAGAGCATTTGCTGATACCAGCACCATATCAGATAGTTCACAACAGCCTATAATTCCTGCTCCAGATGATCCAACACTCTATTTGGCCCTCCACAGGTACTAAATGCATGTGGTGTGCATACATACATGATGTGTGGATAATGCTCTTGTACCCTGCAAAGATTTGTCATTCATATTGGTTTAATAAAACACTGACTGGCCAGTAACCAGGAAGGAAATATAAGCAGAGTGACCAGACGACTAAAATTCTGGGAAGGAAAGGCTCAGTCTGCAGTCACCAGTCAGATACAGAGGAAGCAATATGAGAATGCTGTACTGAATAAGGTACTAAGCCATATGGCTAAACATAGATAAGAATTATTGGTTAATTTAAGTTATAAGAGCTAGTTAGCAATAAGCCTGAGCTAACAGGTCAACCAGTTTATAATTAACATAAGCCTCTGTGTGTTTCTTTGGGACTGAATGGTTGTAGGATGGAAACATCCATCTACATATATGTGTAAGCAAAATGCTCATACACATAAAATAAATCTTAAAAAATGATGGAATAAGAGCAGTCTAGATGAACACTGAATATATCTCCATTGATTACTTTCTACTACAGCAATAATAATGAATAATAGTAGTGTGTATTTGGGGATCTATTGCATGCATGTGGAGATCAGAGGACAACTTTGTAGAGTTGGTTTTCTCTTTTGACCTTTTCATGAGTTCTGAAGATCAAACTCAGGTTTCCAGACTCTGCAGCAAGGACTTAAACACACTGAGCCATCTTGTCAACAATATCATTGATTTCTTCTGGCTTTAGAAATGTCATGGACTATGTAGCTCTTGAGAGCAGAAGAAACTTTAAGGCCCAGGGTTTTAGGAAGGCAGTGTTGTGGAGTGTACTGTGTGTAACACCACCATATTGTACGTCTGGTTGCTGAGCACTTGTAGTAATGCCTCACAAAGACAATAACACATCCAACTAACTAATGAACACTTAATAATTAAGATCTTGAGTGTGAGGCACAGTCTGAGTGCCTTGGAGCATTTATGCACCCACTACAGGACACAGTCATGTGGATTTCAAGGCCCTATGCAGGAGAGCAAATGTACAACATTAAAGGACAGAGGGCTGCAAGATTCACCAGACATGAGTATATATACTACAGTAATGTGAATGAAAGTCATACACACTTCAACTTACAAGTAAGGGTCAAGTTACAGCCAAAATTTGGAGAGAGGAGAGTTGCTCTCTCCCTTATCCAGTCCAATAATAAGGAAGGAGCTCTTTTAGGTAAATCCAGGTATCTTATATGACAGAGGCATTTTAAGCTTTATTTTTTTTTGAGACAGAGTCATGCTGTGTATCATAACCTGTATTCAAACGTGTGATCCTTCTGCCTTAGCTCCTGTATAGAGATTAAAGCATGTAACACTATGCCTGACTTAAACATTTTGAAGAACTATCAAAATATATGCTGAAGAGATGGTTCTGTTAGTAATGTGCCTACCACAGAAGCCTGAAGACCTGGGTTTGGATCCCCACCAACCACTTAAACAGTTGGGTGTGTCAGTGCACATGTATAATCCCACTGCTGGGATGGGTTGAGGGGATATGTATGGAAAGTGGGAGATGGGAGAGAGTAAGACAGAGGTGTCCTTGAATCTCATTAGCCAGCCAGTCAGGTCAAATTGGTGAGCCTCTGTAGGAACTTGCAGATAGCCTAACATAAATACATACATATATACATAATTAAAATGAAGTAAATATTTACAAAAGGATTATCAAAACACTTAATTCATAAATTTTTTAAAAAATCAAACAATACAAGAAAATATTCAGTAAAAAATAATTCTCCTCAGTCTAAGAGTCTCAGTCCTTCCTCTGAGAGCAGCCACTGATTCTATATTTCCATTTAGAATGTTGCCATGCCTACATAAGCATGCAGACTTATGTTTTGCTAATTTATCTGATAGCACATACCATATACTGTTCCGGAGTTTGTTCTTCACACTCAATAATGCATTCCACATAGCATATTAGTCTTTGCTTTCTTTACAAGTTTGCCACTGCTTGGGAATATACCAAAGATTTAACCAGAGTCTCACTAAATGGCTAATAAATAATGCTTGATTGAGCATTGTTTCACAAGGACCTGTGTGCCCACATGTGAATATATCTATTGGGTTTTTTTGGGGAGGGGCTGTTTAGAAGATGGTGTGAAGGATGATCAGTTCTGCTCTCCTTTAACAACATTTGAGCAGAAAAAAACCGCTATGTGAATATCTTTTGGGGATGTCCTGTTCTGGAATATTCTGTACCTAACACTATCATAATGGAGTATCTGGTTGCCGAGCTTTGCCATAATGCTATACAAAGAGACCTGCAATGAGCGAGCAAATTGGCTGTCATAGTTAGTGTTGATTGCTGTGAAGAGACACACAATGACCATGGCATGTTTTGCAAGAGAAAGCATTTAACTGGGGATTGGTTAGAGTTTCAGGGGTTTATTCCATTATCATCATGATAGGGAGCATGCGGCACACAGGCAGACATAGTGCTGAAGAAGTAGCTGAGAGTTCTACATCTTGATCCACCAGCAGCAGGAAGAGAAAGCCACTGAGCCTGGCTGCTCTTTGAAACCTTTGAAAGCTCACCCCATTGACAAACTTCCTCCAACAAGGCCATACCTCCTAATCCTTCTCAAATAGTATCATTTCTGGATAACTAGTATTCAAGTATATGAGCCTGGTCATTCTTAGTCAAACCACCACCATATTATACTCCCTGAACCCCATAAACTTACAGCCACATTATAATGCAAAATGCATTTAGTACAACTTCAAAAGTCCCCATAGTCTATTACATTCTCAGCACTCCTTAAAAGTCCAAAGTTCAAAATCTCGCTAAAACTTATGATAATCTCTTAACTGTAACCCTCTGTAAAATCAAAAGCAAAAAGCAAATCACATGCTTTCAATATAAAATGGCAGAGAATATACGTTACCATTCCAAAAGAAGGAAAGGGAACATAGTGAGCAAATACTAGAACAAAACAAGAATGAAAACCAGCAGGATAGACTCCAAATTCTGCACCTCCATGTCTGATCTCAAAGTACTCTTCATATTTCCAACTCCTTTCAGCTTTGTTGACTGACACAAACTTTTCTCAGTTGGGCTAGTTCCACACCCAGTCTGAAGCTCTTCATGCTGGTATCCCATGGCTCTGGCATCGCCAAGATCTTGGGGTCTCCAAGGCAATCCAGAGTTCACATTCACAGCTTCATGCATTCTCTCTCTGGGCCTCCGTGTAGGGACACCCTGACACAGCCTGGCCTTAGAGGCTTTCCTTAGCTGTTGAGGGAGATTCTCCACTTCTGAAATTCCTGGGCTGGGCCCTCACAGTTCAAATCACCCTAGGCATTGTTTTCTATGCTCCTACTAATACGGCCCATTAAATCTTCATTAAAGCATCCAACTGTTTTTCTAGTCCAAAGTCCCAAAGTCTTCCATATTTCTTCAACAAACAGCATGGCCAGACCTGTCACAGCAATACCCCACTCCCTGGTACCAACTTCTGTCTTAGTCAGTGTTCTATTACTCTGAAGAGACACCATGACCAAGGCAACTCTTATAAAAGAAAGCATTTAATTGGGGCTGGCTTATAGTGTCAGAGATTTAGTCCATTATCATCATGGTGGGGAACATGACAGAATGCAGGCAGACATGATGCTAAAGAAGTAACTGAGAGTTCTACATCTGGAACCACAGGCAGAAGTAAGAAAGAGAGAGAGACACTGGGCTTTTCAAAATAACACACTTCCTCCAACACACTCCTATTCCAACAAGGCCACATGTACCTCCTAATCCTTCTCAAGTAGTGCCATTTCTTGATGACTAAGAATTCAAGTATATGAGCCTATGGAAACCATTCTTATTTAAACCACCACACTGGTCACACTTAAGCTTCCACTGAGTATAAAATTTAGTCTGAACCTCTGGGCACACCTATGTACACAATGAAGGACACAGAAGCCACTTGGATTAAAGGCCATGTACAGGAGATCACTTTTCAGGGTTTTAGTTAGGAGGAGAATCTGTGTGAATAGAGACAAAGCAAGGATGTTCAAAGCCTGTAGGTTCCAAGAAGCCTCTTCCTGACCTATAAATGGGCCTGTGAGGTAATGGGGTCTAGAAGAGGAAGAGATCAAATCCTAGCAATTTAATTTAATTCGATGTTAGCTGTTGGCTTGCTGTTTATTGCTTTTATTATATTTAAATATGATAATTTTTATGATTTTTTCAAAATGTTGGTGGGTCCCGGTGCCTGGTCCTGAGCAGTGGGGGCAGCGGGTCCTGAGAGCTGCCAGCCCCAGGCAGTGCCCAGCCATGTGGCACTGGGCTGGTCCTGGTGACACTGAGTCCCCAGAAGGTGCAGTTTCCCAGTGGTGAGTGGCTGGTCCCAGCGAGGCGGGCTGGTGTGAGCAGGCGGTGGGTAGAAGGCACATGGTCAGACACATTGTACAGAATAGAATTGGATATTTATTACTTAGAGGAGAGAAAGAGTGGGGAAAGNCAGACACATTGTACAGAATAGAATTGGATATTTATTACTTAGAGGAGAGAAAGAGTGGGGAAAGAAGGAGAAGAGAAAAGAGGACAGAGACAGCGGGAGAAGGGAGGGAGAAGAGAGATGCACATGCCAAGAGAGAAGACAGTGAGAATCTAAGATGGTGAGAGGAGGGCAGGGGCCACGGGGAGTGGGCGTGCCTTGTCTCTTAAAGAGATGAAAACCACAACAATCCTTGTATCCCTAATCTCTCCAAGACCTTTATCATGAAGGGTTGTTGAATTTTGTCAAATGCTTTTTCTGCATCTGATGAAATGATCATATGATTTTTTTCTTTCAGTTTATCTATATGATGGATTACATTGATAGATTTTCATATGTTGAACCAGCCCTGCATCTCTGGGATGAAGCCTACTTGGTCATGATGATAATTTTTTTGATGTGTTCTTGGATTCGGTTTGCCAGAATTTTATTGATAATTTTTGCATCCGTGTTTATGAGTGAGATTGGTTTGTAATTCTTTCTTGTTTGAGTCTTTGTGTAGTTTTGGTATCAGGGTAACTGTAGCTTTATAAAAAGAGTTTGGCAGTAAGCCTTCTGTTTCTATTATGATGTGGGGGGGTCATCTGTTTATGTTTTACTTTCATTGGTTAATAAAGAAACTGCCTTGACCTTTTGATAGGCCAGCCCTTTGGTGGGTAGAGTAGACAGAACAGGATTCTGGGAGAAAGAAAGCAGAGTCAGGCANTGAATACAATTTGTGTGTTGTTATTTTGGGGTATAAGCTAGCTGTGTGGGAGCTGGGTGGGATGAAAAGCAGGCCTGCTCACCTCATCACTACACTATTATGTGGATCACTTTGAGGAGTATAGGTATTAGCTCTTCTTGGAAGTTCTGGTAGAATTCTGTACTAAAATCATCCGGCCCTGGGCTTTTTTTTTGGTTGGGAGGTTTTTGATGACAGCTTCTATTTCCTCTCAGCTTATAGGTCTATTTAAATTGCTCACCTGGTCTTGGTTTAATTTTGGTAGATGGTATCTATATAAAAAATTGTCCATTTCTTTTATATTTTCCAGTTTTGTGGAGTACAGGTCCTCCTGGAGATTGGAAACAGACAAAAATTTGGGAGCATGGGGGGAGGGGGTAAGAGGAAGGGGAGAAGGGAGGTTGAGGAGAACTTGAGGGAAGGAAATAGTTGAGATGGAGGAAGGACAGATACGAGAGCAAGGAAAGAGATATCTTGATTGAGGGAGCCATTAGGGAGGTAGTAAGAAACTCTAGAATAATGCCCAAGAACCCACAGGGATGACCCCAGATAAGACCCTAAGAAATAGAGGAGAGCATGTCTGAACTGGCCTACCCTGTAGTCAGACTGATGATTATCTTAAATATCACCATCGAATTTTTGTCCAACAACAGAGGGGAACAGAGGCAATGACCCACATGGGAGCACTGGACTGAGCTCCCAAGATCTAGTTGAAGAGTGGAAGGAGTGAGAGTATGAGCAAGGAATCCAAGACCTTGAGGGGGTCATCCACTGAGACAGTTTGCTTGAGCCCATAAACTCCAACTCTGAAGGGGGTTGACAGTTGGGACAGACTGAGGGGCCACTGATAGTGACACTGGGGTTTGTCTCTACGGCATGTACTAGCTTCTTGGGATCTTATTCTCTTTGGATGTAAGCCTTGCTCAACCTAGAGGTAGTAGGAAGGGCCTTGGACTTTCTACAGGGTGGGGTGCATGGCTCTCTCTTAAGATTGGAGGGGGTGGGGTGGGAGGGTCCATGGAGGGAGTCGGAGGAGGGGAGGGAGTGGGGATTTGGATTGATATTTTTTAAGTAATAAAATAATAATAATAAAAGAAGAATGATGTCATGTTATCTGTGGAAGAATTAATGCAGCCGGAGATAAAATTTATGAGTTAAGACAATGTCAGAAAAGACAAACATCATATGGTTTTTTCCTCATTTTTTGTTACTAGGTTTTATACATTAATAGGTACACAAAACCATGTACATATATGTGACATGGAAGTAAAAGTAAAACAGTCTCGGGGAACCAAGGGAACTATTGGGCAGGGAGGGGTGAGAACAGGGAAGGCGGTGGTTACTGGGAGGAAAACTCTCAGCATATGATATATACTTGCACGGAAACATTTAAAACTGTAAGTGCTTGTGGCTTACAGTACTGGAACTTTCAATTTCAATTTGACAGGGGGGTAAATTAGCTTCTCTGAGTCAACTTCTTCAGCTCTCAAATGTGAATGACAAGACATTTCCAGAGCTTGTTACAAGGATGTAGGGGACATGTTTGTCAAAGCCTTATTAACTGTGAGACTTTATGTAAAAGTTAGTTGTTGTAGCCAATATTATTTAGTAGTAATTTTTACCATTAAGCAACCCACTTAATCTCCTATAGTCTTAACCTATGGTCGATGTTAAGAATAATCAATATCAGATATTAAATCAGTTGTTAAATGTTTAAAGACTTTGGTCACACAGATGTGAGTCAGACATCTCTGTTGACCATAAAATGTATCAGAACCGCACTTCCTGAGTAGATTTGAGTTCCTCAGCTGCAGGAATCTAGGAATTCCAGGTAAATGGTTGGGAACAGTTTCTTACTTTATGGATTTTAAAAAAAGAAAATGGTTTCCACCATGTTAGGTTTCTGTACCAAGCAGTAGATTGTGTTTGAATTTTCTTTCTTCTGAGGAACTGGGGTCTTTCCCTATAACAGGTGAGTAGGGGATTAGTATTAGTAATCAAATGAGAGCTATCCTCTTTTAACCCACTGTTGCAGAATATTAGTTTAAATGTGTTACATTTGTTTATGGTATGGAATGTTTGTTTAATGATGCAAAGGTGTGTTGCATTCTTTTATGTTGCATTTGTTTAACTCTGTGAAGCTGTGTTACTTTGCCTGCCTAAAACACCTGATTGGCCTAATAAAGAGCTGAATGGCCAATAGATAGTCAGGAGTGAGGGATATGTGGGGCTGACAAGCAGAGAAAACAAACAGAAGAGGAAATATAGGCTTCAGATAAGGGAGAGGAAGGATCATGAAAAGGAAAGGAGAGGAGATCACTAGGGTCCAGCCACCCAGCCACACAATCAGCCATGGAGTAATAAGGAAAGAAAGTTATATAGACTAAAGAAAGGTAAAGTATAGTTAAAGAGAGATGAAATAATTTATGTTAGAAAAGCTTACTAGAAACAATCCAAGCTAAGACCAGTCATTCATAAGTAAGAACACGTCTCTGTGTATTTATTTGGGACCTAGGTAACAGGCCCCCAAGAGGAAAAAAACCAACAGTTCTTGAGGCCAGAGAACATCCCACTGTGTTCTGGTCTCAAAAATCTGGAGCTGCTTTATGCCTGGGGACAGTGCCTCTGTTTCTCTTTTCTCTATGTTGATGCCCCAACAATGCATTCCACCATTTCAAAGGATCTCAAGGTTTGGTAATCATGATTGAGGCTCTGTATGGTCCTTGTTCTATCCATAGATAGACCCCCAGTTTTAAAGACCAGTCTATGACATCAGATAGTCCAAGATGTAGAAGGAAGATGAAGGTGTGTTAGTCAGAACTCCTCACCTGCACATTAAGGCACACTTGTATGTATGCAGTGTCCTCTTAAACCTCAGACATAACAACTGTGTCATCCTGAGTGACTAATTCATACTCTGCTTGCCCATCAGAGGTCAGCTCATGTGCAGCATCCTCCTGAGTGACCAAGTCATATCCCTGGTTTCTTCCATTGACAGTGTTGTGCATTCTGGTCATTTCCTCATTCTCTTCTGTTGTTGCACTGTTGTCAGAGCTGGAGTCTGAGGCAGGCTTAGGCCTGGTAGTCTTAGTGGGCATGTCTAGTTTCTCATACCAATGTAATACCACAGTAGATTTCATGTGGCCAGTTGGGGTTTCTAGAACACATTGTGCATGCAGGGTTAATAAAAGTATGCCAGCTCCCACATCTTTCTTGACCCAACTTATTCTGACTCTACCCCAGATAAGACCTCAAGGTTGGAGGTGTTTTCATCTGTCTCCAATTAGAGAGCTTCATTCTGGTCCCCCTTCCTCTTTTTCAATGACTAAATTATTTATATCTAATAGGTAAATGTTTATTAGATATAATGTGTGATGTCTTTTCAGCAACCTTAGTGAACAGAACTGGACCATTGGATAAACCACAGTGAGGACCCAGACAGGGACTCTGGGGGAAACACAAAGATAAAGAATGTCTGGTCCTGGAGTTCACTATCTAGCTGGGGTACAGGAGTCATACACATGACTAGATCGTTAATGTAAGGTGTTCTCTGATAGGTATCACGAGAGAGGTGCAAGAAAAGTGCTGAGGTGGGAGAACTTGGCTTTTGGTTGGAACAAAGAAAACCTTGGGAAGTGGCAGAATTAAGGTGGGCTTTAAAGGAAAGGCAAGACTTGATGTGTGACAGGATGTATTTAGTGTGGGGAGCAGCATGGTTAAGGCAGTGTGAAACATAGGGCACCCTCCCTTGAGGAAGGGATGCAGTTGTATCACTTAACAAGTGCAATGGCCCAGGCATAGTACAATTAGAACACGTGCCTGTTACAAGTACCTATCACGGCACACTAAGTGGGTAGCAACCTTGACTTAGGGATATCAAAAGCTCATTTTACCCAAATACAGGAAAAATATCTCTACCATTTGCTACATATCTACAATGTGTCAGGCAATGTTCCAAATGTCTTTAATTTGCCTAAAACACTATGAAGCATAGAAATGAGAAATTGGATGACATAAAAGTCAAGCATGGCACCACCTACATGATAGAGCCAAGATTCAAATTCAAGTGGCTTGGTCCCTGGTGTTCTTGACACTACCCAGTGCTTTCCCTGGCTTCGTATGGGGAAAATAATCTATGAGTTGTTTTAATGGTCAACAATAATAAATATCACTGATTAGCCACTGTGGACATCACTCCACTTTGGTTCTCACAGCAGATGAAGCAAGCCCATTTTTCCAGATAAGGGAAATAGAAGTTGTTGGAGCTTGAGTTAGCCAACATACTATCATTGGTAAGGAAAAGAAGCAGGGTCCAAGACTGCCCTGTGTGACCTGTGTCCATGAATCTGACAACTAGGCTATTTTGACCTTTGAGCACAGCAGAGTCATGAGAAGTCACTGATAGTTTTGTCCATTCCCATTTCTTTTGGAGGGGTCTTTGTATTTCTCTGATGTAGGAGGTTCATCTGTCTATGTGTTACTTTCATTGGTTAATAAAG
>LOEQ01011524.1:0-30199 GCA_001685075.1 Bramus lutescens
AGTGTGGTGGTTTCTCAGGAAATTCGGGATCAACCTACCCCAGGATCCAGGAATGCCACTCCTGGGAATATATCCAAGAGATGTCCTATCATACTATAAAAGCATTTGTTCAACTAATGTGGTTTTATAGAACAAGATCCCCCAAAAGGTCTCCATAAAAATACTTCACTCAACAAACAGCAAGAATACATTTAGAAAAAAAACTATGCCTGAATTTCAAAAACATTTGTTTATAAATGTTTATTTTCATTTAAATGGGGATATGATATGTAGAGATAAATATTTTACATTTGTGTGGACTTTGGTCTATTGTTACAAATTCAAGGTCAATTTGCTATACTGTGTATATGTATTTCTGCTCTTTTTTAAGGTATTGTGTTTGTGCAGCTCATTTAAAAATATATTATATAGTTAAAATACAGATTAATAGAAAGTCATCTATAATAATCAAACTTTTAGTCTTGTTAGTTAGGTTTTGAGATATACAGAAATATATTTAAGTTAGTTAGATAATCTTCAACACTTCAAAGGCCTACAGAATATGACAATTAAAAGATTTTAAGAACTTAGACTTTTCTTGACAAGAGAGACATGTCTGCTTCTGGCAGCACCAATTACTTCAGAGAGTTGACAGGCACTGAAGAAACTCATTATAGAATTTGCCTTCAATGTGACAAGGCTAGCCATTTGGGTAAGAAACTGTTCTTGCCTGAACTGCTTAATGGTATGCTGAATGAACTGGACATGCAGAACACACAGAAAACTGCTAAACTTTCCAAAAGAATGGATGGTCCTTCAGGATTCCTGCTTCACAGTGGAAACTTCCAGACATTCTGCAGGACACAGAAGAAAGCAACTGATGAACTTTGCCATTACAATGCAGAACAGATCTTCAAATTTCCTGCTTTATTAAAAAGTCTGCTGGATACTATTGGCCTGTATGCTGAATATGTTGGATGTCCTAACACTACAGGTGTATTCTGGGTGACTGTCCAGCAGAGAGATGTTTCTGTCAATTCTAGAGTTTTGGAAGTTACTTACAATGCACTTCCTGTTAACTTAGGCAATATTATGTCATTTTGGAGTCTTTGAAGAGTTGAAGAAAGATATTTAAAATTTTCCTTAGTTATGATAAAAGATAAATTACATATGATACAAAAGACTAAATATTGTAAATGTAATTCTTGCTTGATACCTGTTTTGTTATATGTAATTTTACTGTGTTAAAGTTAAAACTTTACTTTTTATTTAGATAGAAATGGGAAGATGATGTTGGATGTCCTTCTGTATTTGTGTTGCTCTTACTGGTTAATGAATAAAAGTTTTTTTGCCTATGGCAGGGCAAAATATAGCCAGGCTGGAAGAGATATATAGAGAAGAGTAGGGAGATTCAGGAAGACATCATGTAGCTGCTAAAGAAGAAGGACACCCTAAAACCTCACTGGTAGACTACAGCCTCATGACAATACATAGATTAATAGAAATGGGTTATTTTAAAAGTTAGTTAATAGGGATGCACTAAAACTGTTGACCAAAACTGTTGTAATTAGTATAATTTCTGTGTGATTATTTGGGTCTGGGCAGCCGGAAAATGAATGAGCAACCTCCTTTTACATGAGTGGGTAAGTGTGGGCCTCATAGGAGGCAGAATCATAGACAGAAGACAGGTAGCCCCCCTTTCAAACTAACAAAGCAGGCTGGGTCAATCTAGAGTTCTGAACTCTTCATCTCCATTTTCTGCATGATATTTGCTACCAATACAACTGTGTACCATAGCAGGATAAGGAAGACCAACATTTCTATTGGCGATTTCTCTCTATTACCAAAAAAGTGTAAAACCTAATATCATTATTGCCCATAATCTGAGAAGAGCAGCTTTCTGTGAAGTGCTTTCTAAGTATGACAGACACACCTTGGATCCCTGGCCTTAGTAATTAGTCATTTTACCAATGCCTTATTTATGAATGGGAGCATTTCATGTTGCTTAGGTTTTTCCATTAATAACTGTGTTTTATTAATTCAGAAAATAACAACTTATGCCTTCTATATTTTAGATGTGGTTCTCCAGTGCTGGGGTGCTATTCATTAACAAACTTAAAGAATCTTTTGCCTCTACAGAGCTTCCAGGCAAGGGAAAATTTAAGCTAAATTATTAAGGTGTAATAGTTCATAAGCAGGTGATAAACATCACAGAGGAAATAAATCCTGAAAGCAAAGTGAGGAGACAGGGCAGAAGAAGGGTTTGACCATGTGGTATGATCAGTGGTGGTCTATAATGATACCATATTCAGGAGAAGGCACAACTCTGCAGATACCTGCAGCCAGGATAACTTCACTGGGATTCTTTGCAGAATCTTGTTCATAACACAGTGCACAGAATGGAGAATGGAGATGAGTAAGAGAATTATCAGGCAACCTGGTCACTTTGGGTTTTTGTCAAGATCTTGGATTTTTATCTGAAGTACAAGAAAATCCTTGGAGGATTTTAAAGTGGGAATAACAAGATCTAATTTAATATTCTTAAAAGACCTTTCTGACTCCAATATTTAGACTAAACTCCAGAGGACAGAGGTAAACCTGGAAGCTTGTATTTTTCTGACAATTAAGATAAAATGTATTTTTGTAAAATAAATTATCACTGGAGGGCACAGGGTTGTAACTACATATTCTCTCTTCAAATGCTTCCCTGTGGCTCCCTAGAAGCAGATCCTTTTACTAAGTCACCCCATAAGCTTACCAGCCTTTGAAGCTGGATCAGTTTTCATCAGAATATTCTAGGTGTGGTGTTCATTGTTTTTGAAAATAAAAAAATGAAAAGAACCTGTGGCCTGAAGGCATTTTTTGTAAGCTTAAAATACAAGTTTTTCCAAATGCCTAAAAAGATAATAATTTTGAGAATGCTAATTAATACCATAATGACCTTTGTAAAAGAAAGTATCTTAAATTGCTCCCAGCATAGAGTAGGATTTCTGGTAAGTGTGGCAGCGACCATGCTCCTGCATACAGGAAAGTGACAGGATATTTTAGAGACCTCTCTCATTTACAAAGAAAGAAATTTCTCCAGCTCACACAGCTTGAAGTACCAGAGGTGGAATTTTGTTGAGTTGAGCTAAAACCTCCTTTCTTGGCTGTAAGTGGAATATTCCCTATGAAGGGACTCTAGCCAGGTGGACCATGGCAAATATGACTCTAGAAGGTCCTGTCCTTCTCCTACACTCCCTCTAACTTGCTAAAAACCATTAGGTTGGTTTCCTAAATCTAGCCACCGAGGTCTGTTCCCTTACTTGGCCACTTCCTCCTCCTAAGGTTGATTACCACGGTTCAACGAGCAAAATATTAAGGTCCAGCCATCAAAATTCTCCTTTGATTGAGCTAAATTGCATACCCAATAAAAATTAAAAACCTCATCCTAAAATGAGGTTTCTCCTTTTATCTTTACAAATTGCTAACTTGTCCTGGGTCACACCTATCTCCTCTCTATCCAGAGGTAGCCCCTTGTCCTTCCAAACACTATTTTCTCCTCTCATTTATTCACTTCCTCTTCTCCCTCATCTTCTATCTCCTGTCTTGGTCTCTTATTCCCTGCTTGTTGTTTATATCTAAGTTGTTTATTACCAATAAAGTCTCAGAAGTCAGATGTTGGAGTGAAAACCTGATAGATCAAAGAAATAGAAGAGGAATTACCAGCTTGCCTTCCCTTTTCCTTACCAGAGACCCAGCAAGTTTATTTCTCCTCCACACATCCCCATACATCCCAGATCAAAAAGACCACTAAATTCCTCTATAGTCCTTTCTGTATCTCTCTACCTATGTCCCTGGGTCAATCATGCACTCTATGGCTCTTGTTTACTAGTTGATTACTTGGCTCTATAATCCAAGGTTAATGTTATTAAAACAGTTTCAGAGTTTCACAGGGTGATGAAGTATCTCACAGCATTTCCTCTTTTTAGTTTTAATACAGTAAAGCTATAGACAAAAAAACGATTATCAGATATTATCTAATTAAAAAGGAAAGGTTTTAGCTCTAACACAGTGAAACTATATGCCATAAGAACATTTATCAAGTAAGAATTATAATTGGAATGCCCAGTCCATTTGTATTTGGCAAATTCAGAGAAAATACCCTTTTATCTATGCTACTGTTGTAAATCCAAAGTTTTAGACCTAAACCATTTTCTATCATAATTTGTACTACCAACCTAAAATATTTTTTCTAATATCCCACGACAACTGCTCCTTGTCTCTCAGGGACAAACAAATCTCCTTTGTGTTAAGAACTTGGTCTTGGAGTGTCTTAAGCCAATACTGAATAAAACAGAATTAAAAAGGAAAGGACAGGATGCAACTGCTCCTAGGTATGTTGGGAGAGAAAGTTTATTGTAGACATATGGGAGAGCATAGTCAGAAGCAGGGGACATCTGGGCAAGTCCAGAGTGGCCATGACCAGACTGAACTGAACCATGTGGGGAGATGGGGAGGTGGAGGGTGATGGGAGAGAGGGGAACCAGGTGCAGCAGCCAGGAGATCAAAGGGACAAAATGGATGGGTAACCAAAATGTCTGGATAATATTTGGAAGGACCTCTGGGCATAGGGCAGCCCAGCCCCTGGGCTAGATAGTGCAGGGTAGAGGGCAGGGTATGCTATGACCCAAACCCTGTAATAAGTATAAACTGAGAGATGGGAGAACTTGGTGGCCAGTCAGTTTAGATATGTCCAATAGGCACCTCAGCTGTTTGCCCAGGGTTTAAAAGTTAACAGATACTTTTCTTCTTACTATGAGCCTTCCTAGAGGAAACATCCTTAGAAAAGATTTTACTCTCTTCAAAAATTAAAAATTATAAAAAAATGATGATCATCTGTAATGCTGGGGAAAAGAGATGGAAACTGGCCAACATGAATCAGGTTGGCAATCCAGTGGTCCCTCTTAATCTGTCTAGTTACAGCACAAACGTAGGAGCCGCAGGCCCAATCTCATTACCTAGAGGTGAACTGGGACCTGGGAAGCCTCTGTTTGTACTTACTGATGCTGCGATTTGTTTCTGGGACAAGCCATGTTCCCAGTGAGTGATGAGAAATAATAACCTTCATTGTGAACTGTGATATATTATAACATTCAAGAGACAGATAGCACATACCTAAGCTTAAGGAGCAAAAGGCTACAGAAAAAAACAAGCTAACAAGCTTCAACTAATGTTTCAAATTTCAGATGTGGATGCCCCTCTGGGTAACATTGCTCAAACATGGCTTTTAAAAGGAGGGTAACTGGCTAATTAGTAACAGTTATTGCTCAGTTCAACCCGGTTGTTCCTTTCCTTGGTTTAAAGCTTCTATTGTATAGATTAATGGGTTAGTTATGGCATTTTGTATATGTCTATAATGTACTTTGATCATACTTCTTTGTATACATTGAGTTCTATTATAATTTTAGAATTTCATTCTATGTATTCATGATATCATGTAAACAAGGACATTTCATTCACACACACGTATGTCACACATTAAGCATTTTTCCACTCCAAACCCCCAAACCTCTTTGTTTTCATTCCTCTTTCTATAATCTCCTCTGTTCTTATACACAGTTCTGAAGAAGAATTAATAAAGACTCAGAGACTGATACTGGGGTTCAACTTGAAGACTAGAAAAGCAAAGCAACCAGTCACTGAATCTTACATCGACCTGAATCCAAAAAAGGTGAGGCTGCCTCCAAGAAACCTCAGAATGAGACTGTGTCTGAGAACTCTCTCCTCCTGCCTTATAATCCTCTCTAATTCTGGTATTAAAGGCATGGACCACTACCACCTGTTTTCTATGCCAAGCTAGTGTGGCTTCTGGGATTAAAGTTGTATGTCGTTGAGGCTACTTGGATTAAATGTGTGTGTCATTACTGTTTGGTCTATAAAGCTGGCCAGTGTGGCTGTTTTACTTTTCTGATCTTCAGGTAAGCTTTGTTTATTAAAATGCAAATGAAATGCCACTATACAGCTTCAACTCTACTCCCAGGTCATATACACATACATAATGCTATATATTGATATAAAAATCCAGGAATGATGTAGTTATCATTTTGACACAAGATTACTTCACGTAATATAGTTATTTCCAGTTGAATTCATTTTTCTGAAAATTTATCAACTAGGTTTTTCTCTATATCACTCATGCAGGCACACACATGTATACATGTGTGTGTATGTGTGTAATGTATGTATGTTTATGTGTGTGTCACATTTTCTTTATCCCTGCTGTGGCAATTTAAATGAGAAATTCACCCCCATAGCTTCAAGTATTTCAACACTTAGTTCTCAGTGAGTGATGCTCTTTGGGGAGGTTATTGTGCCCTTAAGAGTTGCAGCCTTGCTGGAAGTACATCACAGAGAGGAAGATTTTTACAGACTTTGTCATTTTCTTTCTTGGCTTCCTATGTGATAAAATGTCATCAGCCAGCTTCCTGCTCCTGACACCTGCTGCCATGCCTTCCTCGTCATTAGTGAGTCCCCATCCAGAAACATAATACAAAATGAACTTTTTCTTCCTTAAGTTGCTTTTAGTCCTCATGACAGAAAGTAACTAAAACACAGAACTCTGTTGACAGACTTGCCTTAACTATTGTGACCGGTGCTGTAATAAACAATAATGGGCAAATATCTTAGCGATGGAGTATTGTTAGTGATTTGAGACTTGGGGACCTCCATACTGAGTTGGCTAGACTGGTTTACATTAATAGTATCAGTTTATAAATATTAATTTTGTTTTGCACTTTGCATGCTTGCTGTTAGTTGTATTCCCATTGACTACCATTCTGTCAGAATGAGGTGGTATCACAATGTAATTTCCATTTGTATGTCTTTGACGAGTAGTGAGGTTAAAACATTTTTATGTGTTTATAGGCAATTATTGTTATTGGTGCAGAGAAATGCCGTAGTGCTGGCTAGTTTTATGTCAACTTGACACAAACTATAGTCATCTGAGAAGTGGGAACCTCAAATGAGAAAATACCCCAATAAGATAGGACTGCAGGCAAGCCTGGAGTGCATATTTTTAATTAGTGATTGATAAGGAAGGGCCTAGTCCTTTGTGGGTTGGTCACCCATAATCTGGTGGTCCAGGGTTCTATAAGAAAGGCAGGTTGAGTAAGCCATGGACAAAAAAAAGTAAACAGCACCCCTCTGTGGCCTCTGCACCAGCTCCTGCCTCCAAGTTCCTGCCCTCATGAGTTTCTGTCCTGACTTCCCTCAGTGATAGAACCATAAGTCTGTTAAACCCTTTCCTGCTCAAGTTGTTACTGGTCACAGTGTTTCATCACAGCTATAGTCATCCTAACTAAGAGAGCTATCATTTTTATGTTTATTTTGCATCCTGCCAATTTGTTGAAAAAACATCAACTCTAGTAAGAGTTTTGGGAGTCTTTTGGGTATCTTATATAAAGAATAATATCATTTGCAAAGTAAGAGTACTTTGATTTCTTTTCCTATTTGTTTCTGTCCCATTTACTTCTTCTCTTAAGGTTTCAAACACTGTAAAAATGGAGGAATGCTTTGGGAACTTCTTCAGCCAATAGCCTTTAAGATATCAGCCCACTTGGGTGTGGTCTCTTCTACTATAAATGCAGCCATAAAGTTTGCAGTCTCTCTCAGCTGCAGAGGTTCCTGTCCCCTGGTTGTGCAGAGGACTGTGATCTGTGAGTCTACCCCTAAATAAAGAACTCTTTATTATACTCAGTTCTGAGCTAGTGTGGGACTACTTTATAGCATCCATCTACAGAGTAAGTGGTCATCTTTGCCTTGTTCCTGATTTCAGTGGGTATGCTTTGGTCTTTTTCCATTCAGTGTGACATTGATGAGGACATTTTATGTGAAGACTTTTTATTTACAATGAGGTATCTTCTTTTTATTCATAGTTTTCTCAGTGATTTATCATGAAGGTTTATTTGACATTGTCAAAAGCCTTTCCTCTGCCTACTATGACAATCATTTGGTTTCTCTTTTTGAGTCCACATTTGTGATACATTATGTCTATTAATTTGAATATATTGAAACAACACTGAAACTCTTGAGTTAAGTCAATTTGATCACGGTTAATGAACTTTTTGATGTGTTCTTTGTTGTTGTTGCTGCTGCTTTGAGTAGATATTAGTATTACTGTTATTAAATTTTTTGATTTTAAATCTGTATACTGATGTTTCTGACACAGTTGGGAACGTTGAGTGGTTCTCACAATCACCCTGTAACCTTCATCTGTCCTCAGAAGGACACCAAAGCTGAAAAATAGAACAATTCAAGGTGGAAACAGAAATATAACTCACTGAATACCTTGCCCAAAGTGACTGTGGTACAACAAACAGCAGGTTCACCATGCATCCATCTTATCTGTAAAGCAGTCTGCTACCTAATTTCTTCCTCCCATCATTTCCTCCTCTCTCTCTCCTCTAACCACCCCTTCTCTGTTTTTCTCCTTTCCTTATGTCCCCATGAAAGATTAAATGTTTGTCCAGGTTAATCAAGGCTGTTTCACAACAATCCAAGACTGAGACTGGGAAGTAGTGATATCTGATTCAGGTCTGTCACCATTCCTTGGGAACTATGTAAAAGACTGACCTGAAGGTGGTGGCTGATCTCTTGTTCAAGTTTAGTGTAGAAGCATTACATGATAAATCTTTTGTGGCTGTGTTCATTGCAAATTTTAATCCAGAATTTTTTATTGTCTTGTTTCTTGTTTAGATGCCAAGATAAACCTTTGTAAAAATAGGTTGGTAGTTTTCATTTCTATTTTATGGAAAATTTTGAAAAGGATTAATGTTTGTTTACCTTTAAAAGTCTGATGTAATTCAGAAGTGTATCCAGCTGAACTTCTTACAAAAGGGAGAATTTTCATTACGATTTCCTTCTTGTTGCTCGTTATAGATCTGTTTAAATTACTGGTCTCGTCTTGGCTTACTTACTCATACATACACACCTAGAATACATCCAATTTTTTTTACAGATTTTTCAATTTAATGGAATAGGTATGTCCTTATGATTTCCGGAGTTTCATTGGTATATTTGTTTCATCATGAATTTTGTAAGCTTAAATATTCTTTCTTTTAATAAGGTTGACAATGAATTTGTCAATTTTATTTAGTTTTCCAGGGTACCAGGATTTATTTTCTTGATTCTTTGTATTATTTTCTCTGTTTCCATTTCATTAATTACTGCTTTTATTTTATGATTTCTTTTTATCTATTGATTTAGGATATGGCTTGTTTGAGTTTTGTTTTTTGTTTTTGCTTTGTTTTGTTTTAATTACACCCTTCTTAATTTTAAACATGATCATTTTTTTAAAATTCACTGCTGGGATTTTATCTAGTTTATCATGTTGGCGAACACTATCATGGAATCAATATTTTCTGAAAGAATCAATCGCATTGCTCTGAATTTTTGTGTTCTTTGTATTTTTACATTGATGCTTGTGCAGTTGTGGTAAGGTCATTGATCATATTTTTTCAATAGCCATTATTCTTTCAGAGGAAATTTTACAATATTAGAAAGAGGTGATATATAGTGGAGTTAAAGCATCATTTTTCTGTGCTAGAATGGCATTGAGGTCAATCAGGTTCAATGTCTAGCACTCCCTGAATCTACCACTCATGGATTCATTTAGACTAGTGAGCCAGTGATCCTAAGGTTTGCCTTCCTCCTACTTGCAGTCTACAGTTGTACACTGCTATGCCAAGCTTTTTCACATAGGTGCTGAACTCAGATCTTCATGTTTACTTGAGAAGCATCTAACCAACTGAGCCATTTCTGCAGCCCTTGTCCCTCTGTTTTATTATTTGCTTTTTTTTTATTGGTTCACCTAACTGAAATAAATGCTGTTTCAGCTTTTCTCTAAGAATTTCAGTTGCTCCTGAAGGACTTCATTCTCTCTCTCCAGAGTATCTCCCATTTTAGAAGCACAGGTGACCCCAAAATATCCATATCCCTGTAAATGCCACCTCTCATGAAAGAAGGCCTCATACAAGCTGTGTCATAAAGGCCACCTTCAGTCTACCTTCCATTTCCTACATACTGTATCGTAAATTTCAAGATAATTTGTCAGAATATCAACAATAAACCCTTCAGGGTAGTCTGAAAAAGAATAAAATCATAGCAGTTATTTCAAAGAATGGTACTAGGTAACCTGACGGTCCTCTTATTACCTGCTGAAAACTCATGTATCATCCTTCAGATTGACTCTCCCACTAAAGACATGAAGAAGGCAAACCCAGGCAGGCAGCTGCTAATTTGAAACCAGTCCGTTCAGGGAAGCCAAGGATTCACAGCCACAGGATGGAACTCTCTCAGGGGTCTCCACCAGGACACCTCTCATCAGTACTGTGCAGGAAGACTGCTTTCAAAGCTGCCAGTCACGTGAGAGATGGGGCAAAGAGAGGCACCTGACCATAAAACTAACCTTGAGTGTCAGCAGACAGTTTTGGGGTGAAGTTAGGTGAACCAAGCTGTTGGAAAGAAAAGTCTGTAAATGTTAATGGAGCAGGCAGTGAAATAGCAATCTTTTCCTGCTCCCATACAGACCTGCCAACAAGAGAAAAGCTTACACTAAGAAGGAGAAGTATAGCTTTTCTATGAAAAAATATCAGGGTTTTGATTTTCTGAGACTTGCATCTATGCACACAAAGTCATTTGATTTTATAAATAACAAAACAAGCACATTCCCTGCCCCCCAGTGGTACAAAAGAACTTTGGAAATGAGAGCTTTCCTTTTCTGTTAAAGTGAAACATGAAGAACTGAAGCAATGAACTCACTGATTTATTCCCAGGATGAATAAAGGAAATTAAGCAGGATTGGCAGAGGGATACTGAGAAGCATCCCCATGCTCCAGAAGACGGTGTCAGTGTAAGGTATGGTCCACAAATGGAAAGATTTCCTAAAATGTCGGTATCAGGAGGGGAGTAGGCATGGAAAGAAGAGGGGCAGAACAAGCGTCAAGAACCAGACACTCCAAAATTGTCAAGTTGACACCTTTGGCCGTCAACTCAGTAGTAAACCTCCCTGTATTAGCCTCAGTTCTGTCGCTGTGATCAAACACCCTAACAAGGACTGGAGTGATGTCTCAGTGGTTCAGAGCCCCGAATGCTTTTCCAAAAGACCCAGGTTCTATCCCTACCACCTACATGGCAGCTCTCAATCATCTGTAATTCCAGTCCCAGAGGATCCAATATCCTTTTCTGGTCTCCGTGGATACCAGCCACACATGTAAACATGCAGGAGAAACATTCACACACCTAAATAGATGAAACTACTTTCAAAAACCACCCTGAGCACAAACATCTTAAGGGAAATGGCTGATTATAGCTCAGAAGTAAGAGCTGCAGCCCATCAGAGCAGGGAGGGAAGGGTTGCAGGAGCTCAAAGCATTGACTACACCCATCACAAGGCTTCCACAAAGCAGATAGCAGACCCATGGACTCAAGTTTCTGCTCAGCTCCCCTTCTTCCTCCATTTTCCTACAGTCCAGGATCTCTTGTCCAGGAACAATCCTGCTCCCAACTGACAGTTATGAACCGACACAGTGGACCCTCCCTTCAGCTTTTTTTAGGGGTGTAACCCCCTGGTGTGTCAACCATGTGCTAGTTAGTGTGTGACCCATATGCATATGGGCAGCAAAAACTGGACTCAGTGAGCTGTTAAGTAAAAAGTGGGCATTTCTGGAAGAGTGTTGGAGGAATGAGAACTAGATAATGCGGAGTTAGGTGGTGAGTGAATATAACAAAAACTGAATTATATGCATATATGAAATTCTCGAAGAATTGACACATCATAATTTTCAAATATGGGTCTTCCCACATCAAATAGCATAGTCAAGACATCCCCTAAGGGCATGCTCAAAGGTTCATGTACAAGATGAGTCTATATTCTGTAAATTAACATGACCATCAAAGCTTCTAGTACCATAATTATCTGTATTAGTAGGCAAAGGTAGAAAACAGAATTTTTGAAACTTTAACATCTCACCACAAATGACTTTTAAGACACACAGAGTACTTTTGCTTTTAAAGACAACTCTACTCTTAAATGGAAAAAAAATAAGAAAATAACAGTAACACCAACAAGCAAAGCACTGCCATTCTTAAATATTATTATTATATAATAATACAATAATTATATATTATTATAAGATAATAAGAATAAATTAATATGATCCTTTTATCTTGACACATGCTTAAAGAAAGTTTATCAGAAACATAATTTTTGATCCTTAATTATATTTGTATTTATTTATGATGTGTAGATGTGGTGTGTGGCAGGGTGGGGCATGTGATGGAGATGTGAGTTGAGGCCAGAGAATCACTTCTGGAGTCCATTCTCTTCCTCTAGGGTCCCTGGGATCTATAGCAGGTGGCTAATCTAAACATAAGTCACCTGTATCTATGCAGCCATCTTGCCAGCCCAGCAAAAAAGTTTTAAATAAGATAATTGAAAAATCAGAGTGGTAACTTTCAGGACCTGACCCTGAAGGAGTGGGTAGCTGCATTTATTTGCTACTGAAATGTTTGTAGATTTTAAACACAGTTATTTTGACATAACATGAAGTGACTTTAAAAAGCTGACTACTGATTTGACTTCCAATTCTGACAGTATATGGGGTGCCTTAGCTCTTCCTATAATCACCCCCCCGAAGGGAATGAATTTATTCTACTTTATTTTTAATCTTCCAGATAACAAAACAAAGTCAGTCAGCAAGCAGGTTAGCCTTGGTTTCTATTGGCATCTGTCAAATCCTAGTGACCTTGAGATTCTGATTGGACAGCTGCCTGGGGCCATTCCACTAGGGAGAGAAAATAAAACTCAAATCCACCTGAGGAAAACAGAATGGAAACCCACAGTTTTCATAAATATTTCTAGTTAGAAAATTCTCAAGATGAAAAAAACTAAGTTCTTTAAGATGTAGGTTGGGAATGTCCTAGTCAAGATCAGAAGCAAAGACAAATTCTCCTGGGGACATTCAGCATCAAACTGGTCCTTACACGATTCTCACAAATGAAGCTTCGGGAAACACACACCCAGAGTCTAATGTCACCACACATCCTGAGAATCGGCCAGCCAGAAACTAGAAACACCAAGCATCAGAAATCAGAGTCCCTCTCGTTGAAAAAGAAAGACCTGTAGGGGATGGCATAAGAGACAATGAACAATACATCGAAAAGTAAAGAAAGTTTGAAATCAAGAAGGAGGAACAAAGAATTATAACAATCAAACTAGACCCTCTGAATGTGGGTGACAGTTACATAACTGGGGTACACTGTGGGGCCACTGAAAGTGGCACCAGAATTTATCCCTACTGCTTACTGGTTTGGGGGAACCTTTGGATTGATACCTTGCTCAGCCTAGATATAGTAAGGAGGGCTTTCCCCAAAGCAATGTGCCTTACCCTCTCTAAGGAGTGGATGGGGGCTGTGGAGGTTAGGTGTCAGAAACTGACACGGAAGAAAGGGGAGAAGGTGGGACATGCACAAAGGGGAGGGAGTGATAGTTGGGATTGGTATGTATAATGAAAAAAATAGCTTGCTTTCTTTTAAAAATTTAAAGAAAAAATAAAAAAATCAAACAAATAAATTGGGCATTTAGGTTCACACCCTTAATTCCAGCACTCAGGAAGCAGAGACAGGTGGATCTCTGAGTTCAAGTCCAGCCTAGGCTACAGAGCTAGTTTCAAGACAGCCAGGGCTAAGAAGAGAAACTCTATCTCAAAACCAAAACCAAAAAAGAATCAAACAAATAGCTGTAAAGGCATGAAGAACCTGAAAATCTGGCTCAACAATTCTGTCTAATAATACTGACTATCAGAGCTTGATCACCAGACAGACAGACAGATAAAGACAAAGATAGAATAGACTCCTGCAAGTTATCTTCTGACCCCATTAATATTTTCACTACACACGCACATGCACATACACACACAAACGCATGCATGTGCACATGTGCACAAACACACACACACACTAGAAAGAAAAGGAGATAATTTTTAAAGTATAAACTATTATTAGAAGTAAAATATAATCACTGAAAGAAAAACAATGTGCAACTCCGTTGATCAGATACAGATGATAAAAACAGCAGAATGGAGTTTTGCTCTGAGTCCTTTGGAATGACAGAAGACAATGCTTAAAGTATGGAATTTGAGGAAAGATAAAGAAATAGTGAAGACAGAGCAAAAAGTGCTGACAATGTCACGTTGAAGTTTCAGGCAGAAATAAGAGAAAATTGAAGGAGCAATAGTTTTAGAAGTGATTAAAAGTTTGCAGAAATTTAAAAAAAAAACAGGTTGCAAGATTTGATGAGACCAAATAATAAAGAAATCCTCACGAAGGTTTAAGTCATAGTGGTAGACAGCTAAAGTAACTCCATGTGACTCCCTACTGAAACAGATGAATTGCTATAAAACCACTCCAAGGCAGCTAGACAATATTCCAAGTTGATGAGTTATGAATATTTTTATTATCATTGTGAATGCATGATATGTGTTTGTGGGTGCGGATGCGATGATGCACACGCAGCGGTCAGAGGGCGGCCTTCCTGAGTCAGTTCTCTCCTCCCACATTTATGTGGCTTCTGTGGGAAATTGTCTTGGGCAACCAGGGCCTTTACCCACTGAACCATCTCTCCCTTTTTCTTAAAACATTATTCTACTCTTCCTTTTATATTTTCATTTATAATTACTATGTGTATGCATAATATATGGGTATGAGTGCAATTAATTCAGTAGCTAATTTGATGGTGAATGATATGCCTAGTTTTAAGCTAGTAGCTCTCCAGGGCACTGGTCCTGAATCAGCAGAGCACACCAGAGGAGCGCTTAACTCTTCAGAGACAGTTTCTTCCTGTCCATACTTCAAGTAAAGAACATAGAGAATAGCTCAAAGGTGAGAAGTCCCTCGCAATTCACTTAAAAAGTTAATACAAGAATGCACCTGTAATTTCTGGGTGCCCCCTCAAGCACCTGCATTCTTTTACTCTTCTGTCACCTGAAGGAAGCAGAGCCAAAGAAGGGGTCACTTCCTGTTCAGTATCCGAAGCTGTCCAGCCAGCAGCCCTTTGCCATGCGCTGTTGTGAACTCATCCATGTCTTTGTCCATGAGAGACTACCTATTCTCCGCCTGTTGTTTTGCATGGCTTGATACAACAAACCATGACCTGAGATACAGCCTCCTCAAACTGTCATACACAGGTAAGTTACCTTCAACATTAGGGGATTAGAGAGGTAATATTTTGTATGGCCTTCCTAATTACCAAGCTTCTTTATAACAGAGTGTGACTTACGCTGACTTCATGCATGAATCACTGCAGAGGAGACGGGAGCACTGCTGTGCAGTCAGGTACAATGACACCTCTAGGTTCTGTTTTGCACACTGTCTACTCCACACTAAAGCATTCTTATAAATCGGAGAGGAATTTAGCAGGTAGGGGAAGAGATGATAGATATTGTTCATGGGGAAGATAAAAGTGTCATTGGCAGCATCACTGTCAAGGGACATGTGTTTTCTTGGTAAGTTTATGGAGTCTTTGGCATCCACTATCTCCTTTAGTGTGTAACCATCCTTGAAATAGTTATCTTCTTTCTTCACAGATGAGACAAAATGTTTTTGCAAATAAATACAACATCATTCTCATAGTGCTATAATATTCCGACTCTTTATAATTTGGATTCTCTTAGTAGCACATATGAATTTGGCATTGGTGAATATATGCAAAATCTTTTATAACAAGGGGACCTATGATATAATCAATCCATGCCAACAGAAAGTCCATAAAAATAGTTCCAAATAGAAAACAGAGTTTTCTCATGTCCATCTCTGCCTCCCCCCTTACCATCTTCTACTCCCCCTTCCTTCCTCCATTTTTATTTGGGGGGGTGTTGATGTGTTGTTCAGGATGTGCTTCCTATGACCTCCGTCTCTCTGCTGTTTGAGAAGACGTGCTTCCCATGATCACCCTCTCTCTGTGATTTGAGAAACAGCTTGCACTCACAGATCTCACCTAGAAATATTTACAGTTTAATCACACTTTTTTTTCAGTCTTTGACTTTACATTAGGTTTTTACTTAATCATGTCTTTTGCCTTTACTCTGGGGCAGATGCTACTTAGATTGTCAAAACATATGGAACAGGTCATTAATATTGGTCCCTCTGCTCTAAGAATATTAGAACCAACCAGGCCACACTGAATACACAGGACTTGAACTGGCTTTCTCCTTTGCTTAGTTCCTTGAAACCTCTCCGCTCTCTCTTTCCGCATGTATGCCAGTGTGTGTGCATGTGTGTGTGCGTGTACATGTGTGTACTTTGTGTGTTTTCTCTGTGTGATTCTCAGTTCCCCTTATAGGCTTGTCAGAACACTTCATTCCATTTCTTACAGCACACAGCACACCGTCTAATAACGCAGAATCAAAAAATTAAGATGTTTGCAACGAGAAGAACAAGGCCATAAGTTTCTATTGATATGCTTATGTTTAGGGCCATTTTAACATCTCTTTGTCTGACACACTCTGGCTTCAGAGTATGGTGGTTTCCAGAAAATCTCAGCTACAATTATCACTGATGTACTCATGGGTGTGGTGTTGTCTTCCAGCTTTCTCTAAGCCAGCAGTTCTCAACCTGTGTGTCTCAACCCCTTTGGGGGTCAAATGACCCTTTCTCAGAAGTCAAACAACAGATATCTTGCATATCAGATATTTACATTGCAATTCATAACAGTAGCAAAATTACAGTTATGAAGTAGCAGCAACAATAACTTTGAGGCTGGAGTAAGCCGCAACAAGAGTTTGTATTAAAGGGTTGTGGCATGTGACTGGCAGCAGAGGGACACTGATGACCCCTGGCTTACATATGCTCATTATTGCAAGCTACCACCCTAAATGTAGCTAATATCTCAAATAACCCCACAAATGAAGATTTCTTGATGTATATCCTCATACTTTTCTCCCAGAATTCCCCATGCTATTTTTGCTTTAATTCCCATAGCTCATGATATTCTTTTTTAATGCGTATTTTTACTTATTCTTTGGAAATTATGAACTCCTCTTACAATGTAGCCCAGGTAATCATGAAGTTATACTTTGCCAATTAATTTAATATCATATGTGAAGATATAGATCATATGCATTCTTTTCTAGAAATCACCATTACACCACTAACAAGAGCATGCCCAGACTCCAGTTAGTGCTAGGAGTCACTTTTCCCTCAGAATGAATGCACACTTCCTTTCCTTGGCCTAAGACTTAAGAAGTTAGGTTGACTCTGACTGACCTATCAAGAAATAATAACTTTCCTCATTTAAATTATGGGAATACATCTTGCCTGTCATTTCCCTCTCATTTTGTTTCTCAACTTGAGTAAAAATGGGACTATTGATTTAGATTTGTAGAAAATTCTCAAGTGTTCAAAATCAAAGTCTTCATGAAAGGGAATGCATCTGATAATTGTTAGTGCTATTTTGACAGGTGTTCAATATGTAATAATGATCTGCTGCTCTGAATAGTCCAGCCAATCAACACTGCTTCCGACAGAATCCCAAGGCCAGTTTGGGAACACTGCCAATATCTATTCCCAAGGATTTTAACAATATAAATCTTCGAATGAGATTAAAAATGGGGGGTGGGTGAATCGTCAGGTTATTTCCAATAACCAGGCAAGCAAGCATAGCACCACACAGAAAAAAACACCAAACAAAAAACAAAAGCAGAACAAAAATATGGCCAGGATAATAGTCCCCAAGTTCAATATTTACCAGTTTGTGTACCATCTGAGCTATTTCCTTTCATCAGACATGCACATGGCTCTTTACTCTCAGGAGGCATTATCACCATGACAACTTTATCGGGCTAAACACTGAAACGCAGCTTTTGGAATGATCTCAATTTGGACAGGGATTAGAATGCTATTTATAACGCTATTCTTTTATCAATATACTCGCGTTGCCTGACAGAGATGAGAACATTTTTAAATGACTATTAAAATCACAATAAAAAAATGTAAAAAAAAACTTTACAAAGAGAAAAGAAATAAGCTATTAGGCTGAAAAATGGGCAATCAAAGGAGCCATTGCACTCGGCAGCTGGAGAGCAGCAGGTGCTGTGGTGTGACGGGACCTTGCTTCCCATCATGCGTGCTCTACAATGATGCAGGCTGACAGCGAAGGGAATTAATGTGTCGGAGCAGGTACTTTCTGTCCATTAGATGATTCCCTGTACGCCTTCACAGACTGCAACCCGTGGCTTTTTGATAAAATGGCTTACAGTGTACAACTCCAGAAGTCGTGTGGGCAAACACAGCTGTGACTGGCACTGCCTACCAAACCTCGGCTTAGCAGAATGTGAATGACCAAGTAAATATTTCTTTGCCCCACACTGGGATGTGTGATTTCAGTCTATGAATAAATTATTTGGCTACAGATGCTGTGAATACATTACGATGACCAAGGGCCACAGGGTCGCAGTGTGGGGGATGGAAGAGACGACGCTGATGAAGATGATTCTCAAGGGAACAAATTAGCTCTCTAACGAATGAATCTCAGAAAGACCATGGGAATACAGTCCTCCCTCGGCAATAGAAGGAAACCTGCCAAATTGTGAATCAGACACCTGAATCAATGGGCCAGCTTAGACAGCAGAGCATCCAGGCCAGCAAGCACTGTACTCTAGGGCTTTGTCACCTGTCAGCTGCTTCCCTTTCTGGCTCAGCTCATGGCTTTTCTTTTCCTTTTCCTTTCTGCTTCCATTTTGTTTTCTCTTCGTCGCCCTCTCCTCTTCCCCTTGCCTTCCCCCTTTTTCTTTATCCTTCTTCTTTGTCTTTCGCCATCCTTCTCTTCCTCCCCTCCCTTCCTCCTTCTCTTCCCCCGCCCCTTCTCTCCCTCCTTCTATGTTGAGTTGCTTTACATGCCGCTTCTCTAATATTAACAAGCCTGTTCTGGTTAGTTTTTGTCAACTTTATGCAAACTAAGGTTGTTGATTGTGAATAAGGAACTTCAGTTAAGAAATTACCCCTATCAGATTGGCCTGTAGTCAAATCTTTGGGGGTATTTTCTTGATTAATGATTGATGTGTGAGGGCCTGGTCCACTCTTGGCCACTAGTGCCACCTTTGAGCAGGCAGTCCTTTGTTATAGGAGAGAGTAGGCTGAGCAAGGTATGGCGAGCAAGTCATTAACAGTGTTCCCCCATGGTTTCTGCTTCCGTTCCTGACTCAAGTTCCCACTCAGGCTTCCATTCATGTGTGGCTGTAAACTATAAGATGAAATAAACTCTTTACTCTCCAAGTTGCTTGTTGGTCATTGTCTTTATCATAGCAAACTAAGAAGCAAACTAGAACATTGTGAAATATCAATTTAGTTTCAAATAAAAGTAGAGTTTAAAATTATATTTGTGGGTCTGGAGAGATGGATCAGCAGTTAAGAGATGGTTCGATCTGTTCCTGCAGTCAGTTTGAGTTCAGATCCCAGCACCCATCTAGAGAAGCTTATGACTGTTCATGTTCCAGAGGATCTGGTGCCCTTTTCTGACCCTTGTGGCACCTTCACACAACCATAGCAACACATACAAACACATACACATAACTAAAAAATTAAATCATGTAAAAACATTTTCAAAGTTGCTAAGATCTGCCCTTTCCAGATCTTTGTCTAATTAACCAGCCCGCCCATGCGATTACAATCACTAACCTTAGCTATGAAGACTACCAAGACACTGAATGAAGAAATGGCTGAATTGATTGTTTTCCCTCCCATTTTTTCCACCTAAACTGAAAACCTGAGGCTAGTTATCTCACTCACCCTGTGTAAGCACTAGAGAATGGAAGGTTAAGATAAGTTGACATTTCTGTTAAAGCCTTGGAAATCAAGCCATGTTCACACATGCTAACAGGTTCAGGAGTCGATTCTAGCTGTCTCTATCCCCTGATCTGAGCAAGGGCATGTTGTTCTGTCTCAAAATATCTTCATAATAGTTCTTATCAAGTGCATTTATGAATAATAAATTATAAAGAGATGTGAAATGTGAGAAAAGAGGTAAGTATATCTTGGTTACTGTTTAAACTTCAGTATTTAGCAAAATAGTAGTCCCAGCATAGAAGGTCAGTATATCTTTGGAGCAAAATGGGTTAGAGAGATACAACATAGACAAAGCACCTGCCATGGAAGTGTGAAAGCCAGAGTTCAGATATCTAGCATCCACATAAGAGACAAGCAGGCACAGGAAGCTACCAGTAACACCATCACTAAGGTGGCACAGACAGGGGTTCCATCTATCAAGCTGTTTAGAGTAAGAACATTTTAGAGCTCTGGGTTCAAGAGAAAGATATCCTGCTTCTGTAAATAAAGTGGAAAGCAATCAAGGAAACTACCTGACACTGACCTCTAGCCTACACACACACACACACACACATACATACACACACACAAACACTCACACATCCCACATACATGCCTACAGATGCAAAACAAATATTTGGGGCAAATAATACTAGAAAGAAGATGAAATATAAAGGAAAGAAGAGGACCAAGAGAAAGATCTAAAGTGTGGGAAATAGCCTTCAGCACCTCTCTGTACATTGCTGTCTTCTTTAGAATAGTGAACCAAAGTTTCAAAAGAAAAAAAACCAAAAATCTCTATATTAAAAATTATGCAAGGCTAGATGTTTGATAAAACTGTTAGTATGCAGCATTGGAAGTTGCAGGTCATCTTGGACTGTCCTTTATACCCTCAATAGCTATACCTCACCTGTTTCTGTGTTTGATCTAATGTTCTTTCAACTATCAGGTAAAACCTTTGGAAAGTATTGACCAAGTTTTATCTTCTGCCAAATGAAATGGAAGCATGCCATCACATAATATCAGAAACACGCAGCAGAATTGTTCCTGCTTTGCTACAGTATGCCTACCGGATATTCCTACTAATAAATTGTAAAATGTCTTAAGAGTTTTGGGTGTCTGGGTGTACCTATAAAAATTCATGTGACCACTTCCATGTTCCAGTATTTTATTTAAAAAACTGAATTGTTGGGGGAAGGGCTGCTTGCTCATCCCAGATGCCCAGCTAGCTTACACCTGAAATAATCACACAGAAACTGTATTCATCAAATCATTGATTAACCAATTAGTTCTAGCTTCTTATTGGCTAACTCTTACATCTTAGTTTAACCCACCTCCATTAATCTGTGCATCACCATGAGGTCGTGGCCTACCAGCAAAGTTTCAGCACATCTGTCTCCAGAACCGGCCCTATGGTAACTCCTAACTCCACCTTCCTCTTCCCATGCTATAGGCCAAGTCAGTTTTCTTTATTCATTAACCAATAAAGTCAACACATAGACAGAAAGACCTCCCACACCACTGAATCCCCATTCCCAGGCTATGTCCACTCATAATTTAAAGAATGAATAGACTCATTCCCTTTGATATAAGAGTTAGTTTTTCAGTGGTAGAATCTTCTATAGAAGCCTCACATTTTCTGTGATGCCTAAAAAAATTCTGCACTGGGTACAACAGACAGAGGATTATTATCTAGATTATACAGAAACTGAACATCAAGAAAAGAAAGACTATACTTAATAAATGGGGTACAGGACTAAATAGAGAATTCTCTAAAGACGAAACACCATTGAATGAGAAAAAATTTTAAATATTCAACATGCTTAGAAATCAGGAAAATTCAAATTAAAACTACATTGAGATATTATCCTACCCCAGTCAGAATGGCCAAGATGATCCAGAATAAATCAGATGATCACAGATGCTGTTGGGAATGTAGGATAAGATTAACATTTATTTATTGTTAATAAAAATGCAAGCTAGCACAAGTACTGTGGAAATAAATGTAGAGTCCTCAAAAAGCTACAAATAGATTGACCACAAGACCTACCTATACCATTCCTTGGAATATATCCAAAGGATTCTGCATGTTAATACAGAGCTACTTGCTCAACCATAGTCATTGCTGCTGTAGTAGTAATAGTCAGAAACAAAAACAACTTAGATGTCCATCAACTGATGAGTGAATAATGAAAGTACAGTGCACTCACGGTTGTTTAAAAAAATGAAATTCACAGGTAAATACAATCATCCTGAGTGAGGTGCCCCAGATCCAAAAAGACAAACATCGCATATATTCTCTTACATGAAGATGTTAGCCTTTAAGCTTTAGATATATGTATTTCATTCAGAATATCCACAGAGGTTCAGTAGCCAGTAAGGGACAAGGCAGGAGGTGGAGACCTTCTAAGGAAGAGGAAATAGAACACTGTGTCACAAAGAGATAAATGGGGAAACTAGAATAGGAGAATTAAGTGGAGAGGGTAGTGGGAGGACTGAGTAAAGAAGGGAGTGAAGGAAGGAGAAACTAAAACTGAAGTCCTTTTGAAAAACATATGGAAGCCACTCCACAAGCATCCTAACACACACACACACATATAAAACAAAAAAATTATATATACATATGCATATATATACCACATGCTATGAGGATGCATATATACATCCACTTAAATCATATGTATATAATTATATATGTGCACATATAAAATTTAAATGAAGTTACCATATAATGAGGAAATGTCCAAGCTAGATATTATATGCTTCCAAATAAACCCTCCAGTGCAAGGAATGGTTTACATCTTTTTGAGTCATTGACCAAGGGGGTCCCATATACCTTACCAGACATTGCAGCTATTGTTAACCCTAATGATCACCTACCACAGCTTGACAATAAGACCCAATTGCTGAAGATACAAACATGCTTATGTCATCTACCCTAAATAAAATAAAAGGAAGAAGTGTGGCTAGAAGAGCCATTAGTGTTCACAATTAGAGGGGACACTTTATTAGAGTACAGTAAATTTTAGCCCATCACCTAGAAAATTTAAAGTTATCCCTGGTTGTCTTTTGGTTCTTATTCCAATGTTTTTAATAAAGGCCCACAGTTTAGAATAAGAGACCTCTCACGTGGATCAGTCTGTTCTTTTCTTCAAAGTCCTACTTAAGTCAAATGGACATCTTGACTGAACAGAATTACATAAGACAATCATAGCACAGCTCAAAGTGAAAATAAAATAACAAATATCACAGATTCTGTTAGAATTAACATGATCAATAACAGTGACACATAAAGTTCAGGTGCCTTATGGTGTGGCTTGAATGTGAAATGCCCCCATGTAGACTAACATGTTTGAACACTTGTTCCTCAAATGGTGGCATGGTTTGTGAAGTTTGTAGACTATTTAGAAGGTAGAACCTTGCTGGAGGAAGTGAGTTACTAGGTGTAGACAAAAGTTTCTGCCCTACCTTGTCTCACAGCCATTCAACCCCAAATAAACACACAGGCTTATATTAATTATAAACTGTCCTAATTGTTGTTTAGGGTTGTCATTAAGTACCTCTTACAACTTAAATTAACTCATAATTCTTATCTACATTTAGCCATGTGTAGCAATTTATAATAAAATAGTCTCACACTTGCCCAGAATGGAGTATAATAAAGGTTTATTCAATAGGGGGTAAACTCCCAGAAAGGGTAATGATCTGCAGTCCTCTGAATGTGCTGGAAACTGGAACCGAATCCAGCAGTCAAGAGACCCACACATGCTTCACATCTGTATTTATAGTACATGAGACCATGCTCAAAGTGGTCTGGTATCTTAAAGGCTTTTGACTGAAGGAGTTCCCACAGCACCTCCCCCTTTTGACTAAATAAGTGAGTTCCAAACCTAATACAAAATTATATACAATAAGAACAAGTAGCAAGTATAAAAATTAGAATTATGATCAGCATAAACAATATCAAGGAAGAAACATATGCTAAATGTTTCAATAGTTAGTTTATTCAAAGGGGTATAAGTCTTATATTAGAAATGGCTTGGCCAAGTCATGAATGGAAAGCAACTGTGACTATCTAGTCTTCTACCCCATCAAAGACCCAAGATGGGAAATAATATCACCTGAGTAAATAAGAAGTGCAATCAAGCAACTTCTTCCAAAAGGTGCAAGAAATGACAGACAACCTACAACCTGGGCAATCACCCAAAGTTTTATTTGTAATGATGGGGTAATCAACTTTGGCTAAGGCCTAGAATAATTGACAGTCCATTTGCAGAGTCAGGAAAATTTGAAAAATCATCTTACTCTGTCTTGGCAAGTTCTGGCAGTCCTTTTGTTTGTATCCTGCTTGTCCAGACTGGACACTGCACATTTTGTCAGTTGCTGAGGCATGGGCAGTTCTTAGCCAAAAGGCCAGTTTTGACAAGAAGAAAACAAACTCCAAGTGGAGTGTCTTTGGTGTCCAACATTCTCTCAGGAATATATCGGTGGTGCCAGGAGCAATCATGTCTCACATCAACAGAATCCTAGGTTATTTAAATGCTTATTCTACAGTTTTTTGAAGTGGTTAAAGGTTATCTATCTATGCAGAATACAATCTCTATGCATCTAAAGAACTTTATTAGTCTAACCATAAGTATAACAAACATGGATGACTATTGACCTATAATTCTTAATACCCATATAGCTTAAAGACTAAGGTTTCATAATATTAAACAATCTTTCAACAGTTGTGCAACAAATGAGGACAATGACCTCAAAATGTAAACAATGTATAAGTTTCTTGATAAGAGCTAGAAATGTATAGTGTAATATGATAAATATGTCCTAAAATTGCTTCAATATGCAAAATATCTTAAGCAGAGGTAGAAACATGCATGCATACAATATGACAAAACTACTTTGCATAAGTGTACAGCAGGTATAAACAGAAATAGGAGTATATTCAATATAACAAATATAATTTGAATTTGTATTAATATACAAGAATCTATACCAATATAAATTGTCTATAAATAATAATTCACAAGAATTCAGTCTATTACTATTATTATTAGTGTGAGTAAGCTCACACTAATCTACCTATTATCCCAACCATTTTCTTTTTTAAAAAATGAGATCCCTGAGCCTACATAATTTCTACACCACCCTATACCATTTGTAATCAACCCCCTAATATATGTGCCTATATTGGCTAATGAATAATGTTGTTTTGGCCAATGACTTAGCAGATTAAAGCCAGGTGGGAAATCAGAACAGAGATATATGGAAAGAGTAGGAAGAGTCAAAGATATGTCATGTAGCTGCCAGAGGAGAAAGACACCAAAACAGAACCTTACCAGTAAGCCACAACCTCATGGTGATTCACAGATTAATAAAAAAGGGGTTGATTTAAGAGATAAGCATTAGCTAAAAATATGACTAAGATGTAGGCAAAACAGTTATGTAATTAATATAGTTTCTGTGTGATTATTCATGGCCAGGTGGCTGGGAAATTAATGAGCAGCCTCTGTCTATAGCCATGTGGCTTGGTACCTTTACTTAGTAAGGTGTTCTCATCTTGCTTCCTCTGCATCTGGCTGGTGACTGCATCTCTATCTTTCCTCTTCCCAGAATTCTCCTAGTCTGGTTACCCCACCTATACTTCCTCCTTGGTACTGGTCAATCAGCATTTTAGTAAACCAATATGAGTGACAAATCTTTACAATGAACAAGAGCATTATTCCACAGTAACTAGGGATTTGCCTTGAGGTCTTGTAGCCCAGAAACCCTGTTCAATCTCTGCTTACTGAATTTAGATACAATGTGACCATTCAGATTCCTGCTCCTTTCCTCATGCCTTCCTGCCTACTGCCGTGCTTTCCTCAACATGATGGGCTATATCCTTCAGGAAATGTAAGTCAAAATAAACCCTTTCACCCCAAGTTGTTTTGGTTGAGATACATTATCAACACAAAAGTAATAAGACACTGTGCTTTCCAGAATGACTCTATGTAATCTTATTCAGTCTTAAGGAATCTGCGAGTAAGCTCTTACCAATCTTGTTACACACAAAACATTAATTAGTTTTCTTTTCTCTTTGGAATCTATATATAAAGCAGATTTTTAAAAATCCATATATGATGTTTCATGGGGGATGCTAGCTGAATGGGGGATAGTCACTGTGCTCTGGATATTAAGTAGTACAGAAAAACACTGTTAGAAACAATTTGTAACTTAGCAAAAGCCCAAGAGAGTTAAATGATTCAGAGCCTGCTTAGGAGTAGCGCCAGAGCTCTCATGTCTAATTCAGATACCCCCACACTCTTTTCTTGCCAAATTACCTCCAGGCTGCAGTTGACTCTAAGCCCTGAGCTTGAAGATGTGCAGTCCTTCTGAAACACCTTTCATTTGGGGATCCAAGGGACAGAAACTTAGTGTGACACCAGAGCACCCATCCATACAGCAGCAGCAGAGTCCCAGAGCCCAGGCCTGCTAAGGAGTCCAGTCAATATCAGCTGCTTCTTGAAGCCTCCAAAGAAGCTGACACTCTGGCTTTCTGTCATTTTAGCTTCTGTCAGTTGCAAAGGAGACGAGCTTCTGGGGTTGAAATTGATGTGCTTGTGTGACTCTTCCCATCTGCTGAAACTGACAGCCTGAACGGGATGAAAGTAACCAATTTTTCAATTTCAGCAGAGGACAGCTTTGCAGGTGGAGCCTCCATAGTATACACTTTTCTGTCTGATCAGAAAATTTAGTTTTCCCCTCACTTTAAAAAGTTTTGTGTTCACTTTCAGCAATTATTTTGGACTCTTCTCTAGACACAACATGAATTGGCCGAACATGGAAACAGATGGTCAATGCTGTCAAAATTCAATCCGATGTATTGTTCAGCAGAACTTTGCTCCATGTTGGAGTGACTGATCAATTTACTCAAAATAGGATTTTGGTTGTTGTTATAAAACAGACAAGAAATATGGAATCGCTCTAAATTCTACTGTCCTTGAATTCTGATGTGTGTCACAGAAAATCCACCTTGTTTTGATTAGCCAGTCATAAGCTCAGGCAAATTACTCCAGAAGTCTCTACTGCATCTTTCAAAGACCTGACATTGATAGGCTTTTGATTGATTAAATCAAAATGGTTTGTAGAAGCTTAAAAGAATTTCATAGGAAGCATTGGATTTAGAAGTTCTAAGCTCTACTGTGAACTAATTATATGACCTCATCCAGTTCCTAGACTTCCCACCTGTCAAATGAGGGAGCTGCACCATAACAGCATTTTAAAACTCTGTTTTTATAAAAGTATTTTCATAAGATTTAAGTATCTCTAACAAATGTGTTATGTTTAAATAACTTTGGAATACAACAAGTATGGCTATTTAAAACAGTAATTTCCAGAGTTTTGATCATCTGGATATAACAAAATAATACAAATCTTAGTCACAAGGCTTTTTGTAAGATAAAATTAATGGGGTTGGAGAATTGCCCAGTGGTTAAAAGCTGCTTGGGACCTGGCTTCAATTCCCAGCACCCACATGGCAATTCACAGCCACCTGTAATTCTAGTTCTAAGGGATCCAGTGCCCTCTTCTGACCTCCAAGGAACAAGGCAAGAGTTGGTGCAAAGATACACATGTGGGCAGAACACCCAGACACATCAAGTAATACAATAATTTCTTTAAAAGGATAAATTATTCTTTCCAGAATCCATCTTACAGAATTCATCAGTGTTTCTGTTCATTCATGCTAAGGCTGTAGTTCTATACCCTTTTCAGGCTTAATGTACAGGCTGGGCCAGTTTATGCTTAGTCATCAGCCCATAGTGTTTATTTCTCTTAAGACTATCTACATTAAAAATAGTAAATTGTATTTATCCGTAAAGGGGAGAATGAGAAATAACTAGACTTTGTAGGCCGTTTTGACTCTATTGAAACTACACTTACTTGCCACTACTCAGAGCTATCACCACACTGCAAAGATATACGTGTGTAAATGGGTGATACATTAACATTTTCTGTTTGAAAAACCATTTTAAAATGTAAAAGGGAACTTGGGGTGTAGAATACACAAAAAAACCCAAGAGTGGGCTAGATTGCCTTACTGACTAGAGTTGAACAACGTCTGATCTTCATAAATACTCTGTTATGAAATAGAAATACTTCATAAATACTTGCACTGTAAGCCTTACAAGGTGGTAGATGGATGGTTTCATCTTCCTAGACAAATCAGATCCATTCCTTCTTTGAAGTCTCACCATTTCATCATCTCTATTTGGGAACCGGGGCACTAGTTTGCTTTCTTCTGAGACCTCTAGACCCCACAGTGTACAACATAACCAAGTTTTACCTTCTTTAACCTCCAGGAATTCACAGGAAATTTAGTTTCTTATCACATATGGTCAATAACTTTCAATTTCCCTCTCTAGTTTGTTTCTCTTTTTAAGCTTATACAACCCTGAGATGCTGAACAGATGATCTTTTTCAGTGAGGGATATGGGGAGCTGCAGGATAGGAAAACAGTAAATAAATCCCTCAGCAGTCATCTTTCATACATGCATTTTGAGTTCCTAACTATAACATAGCATTGTCCCAATGGTCTTGGCCTAGGGACCATTTTTATGGACATCTTGTTTTCCGTGGGATACACTTAACATGTGAGTAACCCAAAGGATATTTGATAGTTCTTATAGCCTTACTAAATACTCATTAACATCTAGACCTCTGTAGAAAGAACTAAAGTCAGATATGTATGTTGCAAACTCAGAGGCTGCATTTCACTCACTGCCTCTCATGTTCTTTCTTTCATTCAACATTTTCACTTTTGCATGTTTAGGAGTATACTTGCTGGGGCAAATGATAAGACAGTCGTGATTCCCGTAAACCTTTCATATGTAATATTATAACCATATCATTGGCTATTTGTGTATGCTGGTGATAAATGAGTATGTTTTCTTCATGATAAGTATTTAAGCATTAGTCTCTAGCTTCTTGTATAAATAATTCCTTTATCTAATTGGATTAGTAAGTGCATATTTCTGAAGATTATTTCTAACTAGATATGTTATATCACCATTCTGGCTTCTTAAACCACCCATCCATTCCAAAAGAAGGACCTGTAATGCTCCCTCAGTCTTTAAATAAAAATAACATAATCTGAGAATCAGCCTCATTCTGAGATCTCTGCTCTGTAGGCACTGTCCTGGTGATATCCTCCCTCTCTACCACCTACAGACAGGAATGAAGCCTGGTGAGTCACATACTTCCTTAGAATTAAAAAAGCTCTCTACATCCCACAACTTCAACATTGTATGCCTGTATTGCTAGGTCCAAAAATAAATGTCTTGTTTTGATTCCCAGGACCTAGTTTGCTGTATTAATTATTTTAATATTTCCTGTATACCCAAAAGGTAAATACTTTAATAAGAAAGAGGGTATGCAATATGAGCAAAAAAGATGCAACAACTTCACCCTTAAATGGTTTAATAGGGAGAAAGACATTCCAGAAGTGGAACAAACAAAACATTGGTAAATACAATTCAAAGTTGGTAAGTTCTATCATTAGAGCCACTAACAAAACTAGTGTGTCCATTACTGTTCAAATTTTTATGTCAAAAGGCTTCCATTACAGAAAAGTTCTTAGTCATGAGCAAATGAGGATGTTTGTTCATCCCAAAGGAGTAAAACCTGAATGCTACAAGAGGAAGTGACATAGAGGGTATACTTTACATTGTAGTCTAAAAGAACAAACTGACAAAAACAGTCTTATCCATATGAAGAGAAAACATGGGGGTTGTGGTAAAAAAAAATATAGTACATACATGAAGCATTTGTGGTATTTAGGAAACTGGGAAAAAAGCTTTTTTAAATGTGCTAATTGGCTAAAGTTTATATCAACTTAATATAACATTAGGAGGTAGAATGTACACAAGTCTAATTCATGGTAAAAAAAGAGATCAGGTCATATAATGGGTAACTTACAAATCATATTCTGATTTTAAAAGAAGACTTTGTAAGTATTTATTAAGACTCTATTTTGTGTCTAACATATATATATGAACATTAATGCAATGTTTTATTTAAAGATAAGCAGTCTGATGTGTAATACCATTATTTATGTTTCTTAGCATTTATTAATTGTATAAACTAATAGGTTCATTATGACATTTCATCTATATTTATAATATACTTTGATAATCTTCTATCCCCTATTACCACATCCTCCTCCTCTTTCCACTGTTGCCCATATGTACTGATTGGGGAGAAGGCCTGGCCTGCTTTTTGTCCAGCCGGCTCCTGCACGGCTAGCTTATACCCAGAAATAACAACACATAATTGTATTCATTTAAGCACTGCCTGGCCCGTTATATCCAGCCTCTTCTTAGCT
>LOEQ01011525.1:0-30199 GCA_001685075.1 Bramus lutescens
AGCTAAGAAGAGGCTGGATATAACGGGCCAGGCAGTGCTTAAATGAATACAATTATGTGTTGTTATTTCTGGGTATAAGCTAGCCGTGCAGGAGCCGGCTGGACAAAAAGCAGGCCAGGCCTTCTCCCCAATCAGTACATATGGGCAACAGTGGAAAGAGGAGGAGGATGTGGTAATAGGGGATAGAAGATTATCAAAGTATATTATAAATATAGATGAAATGTCATAATGAACCTATTAGTTTATACAATTAATAAATGCTAAGAAACATAAATAATGGTATTACACATCAGACTGCTTATCTTTAAATAAAACATTGCATTAATGTTCATATATATATGTTAGACACAAAATAGAGTCTTAATAAATACTTACAAAGTCTTCTTTTAAAATCAGAATATGATTTGTAAGTTACCCATTATATGACCTGATCTCTTTTTTTACCATGAATTAGACTTGTGTACATTCTACCTCCTAATGTTATATTAAGTTGATATAAACTTTAGCCAATTAGCACATTTAAAAAAGCTTTTTTCCCAGTTTCCTAAATACCACAAATGCTTCATGTATGTACTATATTTTTTTTTACCACAACCCCCATGTTTTCTCTTCATATGGATAAGACTGTTTTTGTCAGTTTGTTCTTTTAGACTACAATGTAAAGTATACCCTCTATGTCACTTCCTCTTGTAGCATTCAGGTTTTACTCCTTTGGGATGAACAAACATCCTCATTTGCTCATGACTAAGAACTTTTCTGTAATGGAAGCCTTTTGACATAAAAATTTGAACAGTAATGGACACACTAGTTTTGTTAGTGGCTCTAATGATAGAACTTACCAACTTTGAATTGTATTTACCAATGTTTTGTTTGTTCCACTTCTGGAATGTCTTTCTCCCTATTAAACCATTTAAGGGTGAAGTTGTTGCATCTTTTTTGCTCATATTGCATACCCTCTTTCTTATTAAAGTATTTACCTTTTGGGTATACAGGAAATATTAAAATAATTAATACAGCAAACTAGGTCCTGGGAATCAAAACAAGACATTTATTTTTGGACCTAGCAATACAGGCATACAATGTTGAAGTTGTGGGATGTAGAGAGCTTTTTTAATTCTAAGGAAGTATGTGACTCACCAGGCTTCATTCCTGTCTGTAGGTGGTAGAGAGGGAGGATATCACCAGGACAGTGCCTACAGAGCAGAGATCTCAGAATGAGGCTGATTCTCAGATTATGTTATTTTTATTTAAAGACTGAGGGAGCATTACAGGTCCTTCTTTTGGAATGGATGGGTGGTTTAAGAAGCCAGAATGGTGATATAACATATCTAGTTAGAAATAATCTTCAGAAATATGCACTTACTAATCCAATTAGATAAAGGAATTATTTATACAAGAAGCTAGAGACTAATGCTTAAATACTTATCATGAAGAAAACATACTCATTTATCACCAGCATACACAAATAGCCAATGATATGGTTATAATATTACATATGAAAGGTTTACGGGAATCACGACTGTCTTATCATTTGCCCCAGCAAGTATACTCCTAAACATGCAAAAGTGAAAATGTTGAATGAAAGAAAGAACATGAGAGGCAGTGAGTGAAATGCAGCCTCTGAGTTTGCAACATACATATCTGACTTTAGTTCTTTCTACAGAGGTCTAGATGTTAATGAGTATTTAGTAAGGCTATAAGAACTATCAAATATCCTTTGGGTTACTCACATGTTAAGTGTATCCCACGGAAAACAAGATGTCCATAAAAATGGTCCCTAGGCCAAGACCATTGGGACAATGCTATGTTATAGTTAGGAACTCAAAATGCATGTATGAAAGATGACTGCTGAGGGATTTATTTACTGTTTTCCTATCCTGCAGCTCCCCATATCCCTCACTGAAAAAGATCATCTGTTCAGCATCTCAGGGTTGTATAAGCTTAAAAAGAGAAACAAACTAGAGAGGGAAATTGAAAGTTATTGACCATATGTGATAAGAAACTAAATTTCCTGTGAATTCCTGGAGGTTAAAGAAGGTAAAACTTGGTTATGTTGTACACTGTGGGGTCTAGAGGTCTCAGAAGAAAGCAAACTAGTGCCCCGGTTCCCAAATAGAGATGATGAAATGGTGAGACTTCAAAGAAGGAATGGATCTGATTTGTCTAGGAAGATGAAACCATCCATCTACCACCTTGTAAGGCTTACAGTGCAAGTATTTATGAAGTATTTCTATTTCATAACAGAGTATTTATGAAGATCAGACGTTGTTCAACTCTAGTCAGTAAGGCAATCTAGCCCACTCTTGGGTTTTTTTGTGTATTCTACACCCCAAGTTCCCTTTTACATTTTAAAATGGTTTTTCAAACAGAAAATGTTAATGTATCACCCATTTACACACGTATATCTTTGCAGTGTGGTGATAGCTCTGAGTAGTGGCAAGTAAGTGTAGTTTCAATAGAGTCAAAACGGCCTACAAAGTCTAGTTATTTCTCATTCTCCCCTTTACGGATAAATACAATTTACTATTTTTAATGTAGATAGTCTTAAGAGAAATAAACACTATGGGCTGATGACTAAGCATAAACTGGCCCAGCCTGTACATTAAGCCTGAAAAGGGTATAGAACTACAGCCTTAGCATGAATGAACAGAAACACTGATGAATTCTGTAAGATGGATTCTGGAAAGAATAATTTATCCTTTTAAAGAAATTATTGTATTACTTGATGTGTCTGGGTGTTCTGCCCACATGTGTATCTTTGCACCAACTCTTGCCTTGTTCCTTGGAGGTCAGAAGAGGGCACTGGATCCCTTAGAACTAGAATTACAGGTGGCTGTGAATTGCCATGTGGGTGCTGGGAATTGAAGCCAGGTCCCAAGCAGCTTTTAACCACTGGGCAATTCTCCAACCCCATTAATTTTATCTTACAAAAAGCCTTGTGACTAAGATTTGTATTATTTTGTTATATCCAGATGATCAAAACTCTGGAAATTACTGTTTTAAATAGCCATACTTGTTGTATTCCAAAGTTATTTAAACATAACACATTTGTTAGAGATACTTAAATCTTATGAAAATACTTTTATAAAAACAGAGTTTTAAAATGCTGTTATGGTGCAGCTCCCTCATTTGACAGGTGGGAAGTCTAGGAACTGGATGAGGTCATATAATTAGTTCACAGTAGAGCTTAGAACTTCTAAATCCAATGCTTCCTATGAAATTCTTTTAAGCTTCTACAAACCATTTTGATTTAATCAATCAAAAGCCTATCAATGTCAGGTCTTTGAAAGATGCAGTAGAGACTTCTGGAGTAATTTGCCTGAGCTTATGACTGGCTAATCAAAACAAGGTGGATTTTCTGTGACACACATCAGAATTCAAGGACAGTAGAATTTAGAGCGATTCCATATTTCTTGTCTGTTTTATAACAACAACCAAAATCCTATTTTGAGTAAATTGATCAGTCACTCCAACATGGAGCAAAGTTCTGCTGAACAATACATCGGATTGAATTTTGACAGCATTGACCATCTGTTTCCATGTTCGGCCAATTCATGTTGTGTCTAGAGAAGAGTCCAAAATAATTGCTGAAAGTGAACACAAAACTTTTTAAAGTGAGGGGAAAACTAAATTTTCTGATCAGACAGAAAAGTGTATACTATGGAGGCTCCACCTGCAAAGCTGTCCTCTGCTGAAATTGAAAAATTGGTTACTTTCATCCCGTTCAGGCTGTCAGTTTCAGCAGATGGGAAGAGTCACACAAGCACATCAATTTCAACCCCAGAAGCTCGTCTCCTTTGCAACTGACAGAAGCTAAAATGACAGAAAGCCAGAGTGTCAGCTTCTTTGGAGGCTTCAAGAAGCAGCTGATATTGACTGGACTCCTTAGCAGGCCTGGGCTCTGGGACTCTGCTGCTGCTGTATGGATGGGTGCTCTGGTGTCACACTAAGTTTCTGTCCCTTGGATCCCCAAATGAAAGGTGTTTCAGAAGGACTGCACATCTTCAAGCTCAGGGCTTAGAGTCAACTGCAGCCTGGAGGTAATTTGGCAAGAAAAGAGTGTGGGGGTATCTGAATTAGACATGAGAGCTCTGGCGCTACTCCTAAGCAGGCTCTGAATCATTTAACTCTCTTGGGCTTTTGCTAAGTTACAAATTGTTTCTAACAGTGTTTTTCTGTACTACTTAATATCCAGAGCACAGTGACTATCCCCCATTCAGCTAGCATCCCCCATGAAACATCATATATGGATTTTTAAAAATCTGCTTTATATATAGATTCCAAAGAGAAAAGAAAACTAATTAATGTTTTGTGTGTAACAAGATTGGTAAGAGCTTACTCGCAGATTCCTTAAGACTGAATAAGATTACATAGAGTCATTCTGGAAAGCACAGTGTCTTATTACTTTTGTGTTGATAATGTATCTCAACCAAAACAACTTGGGGTGAAAGGGTTTATTTTGACTTACATTTCCTGAAGGATATAGCCCATCATGTTGAGGAAAGCACGGCAGTAGGCAGGAAGGCATGAGGAAAGGAGCAGGAATCTGAATGGTCACATTGTATCTAAATTCAGTAAGCAGAGATTGAACAGGGTTTCTGGGCTACAAGACCTCAAGGCAAATCCCTAGTTACTGTGGAATAATGCTCTTGTTCATTGTAAAGATTTGTCACTCATATTGGTTTACTAAAATGCTGATTGACCAGTACCAAGGAGGAAGTATAGGTGGGGTAACCAGACTAGGAGAATTCTGGGAAGAGGAAAGATAGAGATGCAGTCACCAGCCAGATGCAGAGGAAGCAAGATGAGAACACCTTACTAAGTAAAGGTACCAAGCCACATGGCTATAGACAGAGGCTGCTCATTAATTTCCCAGCCACCTGGCCATGAATAATCACACAGAAACTATATTAATTACATAACTGTTTTGCCTACATCTTAGTCATATTTTTAGCTAATGCTTATCTCTTAAATCAACCCCTTTTTTATTAATCTGTGAATCACCATGAGGTTGTGGCTTACTGGTAAGGTTCTGTTTTGGTGTCTTTCTCCTCTGGCAGCTACATGACATATCTTTGACTCTTCCTACTCTTTCCATATATCTCTGTTCTGATTTCCCACCTGGCTTTAATCTGCTAAGTCATTGGCCAAAACAACATTATTCATTAGCCAATATAGGCACATATATTAGGGGGTTGATTACAAATGGTATAGGGTGGTGTAGAAATTATGTAGGCTCAGGGATCTCATTTTTTAAAAAAGAAAATGGTTGGGATAATAGGTAGATTAGTGTGAGCTTACTCACACTAATAATAATAGTAATAGACTGAATTCTTGTGAATTATTATTTATAGACAATTTATATTGGTATAGATTCTTGTATATTAATACAAATTCAAATTATATTTGTTATATTGAATATACTCCTATTTCTGTTTATACCTGCTGTACACTTATGCAAAGTAGTTTTGTCATATTGTATGCATGCATGTTTCTACCTCTGCTTAAGATATTTTGCATATTGAAGCAATTTTAGGACATATTTATCATATTACACTATACATTTCTAGCTCTTATCAAGAAACTTATACATTGTTTACATTTTGAGGTCATTGTCCTCATTTGTTGCACAACTGTTGAAAGATTGTTTAATATTATGAAACCTTAGTCTTTAAGCTATATGGGTATTAAGAATTATAGGTCAATAGTCATCCATGTTTGTTATACTTATGGTTAGACTAATAAAGTTCTTTAGATGCATAGAGATTGTATTCTGCATAGATAGATAACCTTTAACCACTTCAAAAAACTGTAGAATAAGCATTTAAATAACCTAGGATTCTGTTGATGTGAGACATGATTGCTCCTGGCACCACCGATATATTCCTGAGAGAATGTTGGACACCAAAGACACTCCACTTGGAGTTTGTTTTCTTCTTGTCAAAACTGGCCTTTTGGCTAAGAACTGCCCATGCCTCAGCAACTGACAAAATGTGCAGTGTCCAGTCTGGACAAGCAGGATACAAACAAAAGGACTGCCAGAACTTGCCAAGACAGAGTAAGATGATTTTTCAAATTTTCCTGACTCTGCAAATGGACTGTCAATTATTCTAGGCCTTAGCCAAAGTTGATTACCCCATCATTACAAATAAAACTTTGGGTGATTGCCCAGGTTGTAGGTTGTCTGTCATTTCTTGCACCTTTTGGAAGAAGTTGCTTGATTGCACTTCTTATTTACTCAGGTGATATTATTTCCCATCTTGGGTCTTTGATGGGGTAGAAGACTAGATAGTCACAGTTGCTTTCCATTCATGACTTGGCCAAGCCATTTCTAATATAAGACTTATACCCCTTTGAATAAACTAACTATTGAAACATTTAGCATATGTTTCTTCCTTGATATTGTTTATGCTGATCATAATTCTAATTTTTATACTTGCTACTTGTTCTTATTGTATATAATTTTGTATTAGGTTTGGAACTCACTTATTTAGTCAAAAGGGGGAGGTGCTGTGGGAACTCCTTCAGTCAAAAGCCTTTAAGATACCAGACCACTTTGAGCATGGTCTCATGTACTATAAATACAGATGTGAAGCATGTGTGGGTCTCTTGACTGCTGGATTCGGTTCCAGTTTCCAGCACATTCAGAGGACTGCAGATCATTACCCTTTCTGGGAGTTTACCCCCTATTGAATAAACCTTTATTATACTCCATTCTGGGCAAGTGTGAGACTATTTTATTATAAATTGCTACACATGGCTAAATGTAGATAAGAATTATGAGTTAATTTAAGTTGTAAGAGGTACTTAATGACAACCCTAAACAACAATTAGGACAGTTTATAATTAATATAAGCCTGTGTGTTTATTTGGGGTTGAATGGCTGTGAGACAAGGTAGGGCAGAAACTTTTGTCTACACCTAGTAACTCACTTCCTCCAGCAAGGTTCTACCTTCTAAATAGTCTACAAACTTCACAAACCATGCCACCATTTGAGGAACAAGTGTTCAAACATGTTAGTCTACATGGGGGCATTTCACATTCAAGCCACACCATAAGGCACCTGAACTTTATGTGTCACTGTTATTGATCATGTTAATTCTAACAGAATCTGTGATATTTGTTATTTTATTTTCACTTTGAGCTGTGCTATGATTGTCTTATGTAATTCTGTTCAGTCAAGATGTCCATTTGACTTAAGTAGGACTTTGAAGAAAAGAACAGACTGATCCACGTGAGAGGTCTCTTATTCTAAACTGTGGGCCTTTATTAAAAACATTGGAATAAGAACCAAAAGACAACCAGGGATAACTTTAAATTTTCTAGGTGATGGGCTAAAATTTACTGTACTCTAATAAAGTGTCCCCTCTAATTGTGAACACTAATGGCTCTTCTAGCCACACTTCTTCCTTTTATTTTATTTAGGGTAGATGACATAAGCATGTTTGTATCTTCAGCAATTGGGTCTTATTGTCAAGCTGTGGTAGGTGATCATTAGGGTTAACAATAGCTGCAATGTCTGGTAAGGTATATGGGACCCCCTTGGTCAATGACTCAAAAAGATGTAAACCATTCCTTGCACTGGAGGGTTTATTTGGAAGCATATAATATCTAGCTTGGACATTTCCTCATTATATGGTAACTTCATTTAAATTTTATATGTGCACATATATAATTATATACATATGATTTAAGTGGATGTATATATGCATCCTCATAGCATGTGGTATATATATGCATATGTATATATAATTTTTTTGTTTTATATGTGTGTGTGTGTGTTAGGATGCTTGTGGAGTGGCTTCCATATGTTTTTCAAAAGGACTTCAGTTTTAGTTTCTCCTTCCTTCACTCCCTTCTTTACTCAGTCCTCCCACTACCCTCTCCACTTAATTCTCCTATTCTAGTTTCCCCATTTATCTCTTTGTGACACAGTGTTCTATTTCCTCTTCCTTAGAAGGTCTCCACCTCCTGCCTTGTCCCTTACTGGCTACTGAACCTCTGTGGATATTCTGAATGAAATACATATATCTAAAGCTTAAAGGCTAACATCTTCATGTAAGAGAATATATGCGATGTTTGTCTTTTTGGATCTGGGGCACCTCACTCAGGATGATTGTATTTACCTGTGAATTTCATTTTTTTAAACAACCGTGAGTGCACTGTACTTTCATTATTCACTCATCAGTTGATGGACATCTAAGTTGTTTTTGTTTCTGACTATTACTACTACAGCAGCAATGACTATGGTTGAGCAAGTAGCTCTGTATTAACATGCAGAATCCTTTGGATATATTCCAAGGAATGGTATAGGTAGGTCTTGTGGTCAATCTATTTGTAGCTTTTTGAGGACTCTACATTTATTTCCACAGTACTTGTGCTAGCTTGCATTTTTATTAACAATAAATAAATGTTAATCTTATCCTACATTCCCAACAGCATCTGTGATCATCTGATTTATTCTGGATCATCTTGGCCATTCTGACTGGGGTAGGATAATATCTCAATGTAGTTTTAATTTGAATTTTCCTGATTTCTAAGCATGTTGAATATTTAAAATTTTTTCTCATTCAATGGTGTTTCGTCTTTAGAGAATTCTCTATTTAGTCCTGTACCCCATTTATTAAGTATAGTCTTTCTTTTCTTGATGTTCAGTTTCTGTATAATCTAGATAATAATCCTCTGTCTGTTGTACCCAGTGCAGAATTTTTTTAGGCATCACAGAAAATGTGAGGCTTCTATAGAAGATTCTACCACTGAAAAACTAACTCTTATATCAAAGGGAATGAGTCTATTCATTCTTTAAATTATGAGTGGACATAGCCTGGGAATGGGGATTCAGTGGTGTGGGAGGTCTTTCTGTCTATGTGTTGACTTTATTGGTTAATGAATAAAGAAAACTGACTTGGCCTATAGCATGGGAAGAGGAAGGTGGAGTTAGGAGTTACCATAGGGCCGGTTCTGGAGACAGATGTGCTGAAACTTTGCTGGTAGGCCACGACCTCATGGTGATGCACAGATTAATGGAGGTGGGTTAAACTAAGATGTAAGAGTTAGCCAATAAGAAGCTAGAACTAATTGGTTAATCAATGATTTGATGAATACAGTTTCTGTGTGATTATTTCAGGTGTAAGCTAGCTGGGCATCTGGGATGAGCAAGCAGCCCTTCCCCCAACAATTCAGTTTTTTAAATAAAATACTGGAACATGGAAGTGGTCACATGAATTTTTATAGGTACACCCAGACACCCAAAACTCTTAAGACATTTTACAATTTATTAGTAGGAATATCCGGTAGGCATACTGTAGCAAAGCAGGAACAATTCTGCTGCGTGTTTCTGATATTATGTGATGGCATGCTTCCATTTCATTTGGCAGAAGATAAAACTTGGTCAATACTTTCCAAAGGTTTTACCTGATAGTTGAAAGAACATTAGATCAAACACAGAAACAGGTGAGGTATAGCTATTGAGGGTATAAAGGACAGTCCAAGATGACCTGCAACTTCCAATGCTGCATACTAACAGTTTTATCAAACATCTAGCCTTGCATAATTTTTAATATAGAGATTTTTGGTTTTTTTTCTTTTGAAACTTTGGTTCACTATTCTAAAGAAGACAGCAATGTACAGAGAGGTGCTGAAGGCTATTTCCCACACTTTAGATCTTTCTCTTGGTCCTCTTCTTTCCTTTATATTTCATCTTCTTTCTAGTATTATTTGCCCCAAATATTTGTTTTGCATCTGTAGGCATGTATGTGGGATGTGTGAGTGTTTGTGTGTGTGTATGTATGTGTGTGTGTGTGTGTGTGTAGGCTAGAGGTCAGTGTCAGGTAGTTTCCTTGATTGCTTTCCACTTTATTTACAGAAGCAGGATATCTTTCTCTTGAACCCAGAGCTCTAAAATGTTCTTACTCTAAACAGCTTGATAGATGGAACCCCTGTCTGTGCCACCTTAGTGATGGTGTTACTGGTAGCTTCCTGTGCCTGCTTGTCTCTTATGTGGATGCTAGATATCTGAACTCTGGCTTTCACACTTCCATGGCAGGTGCTTTGTCTATGTTGTATCTCTCTAACCCATTTTGCTCCAAAGATATACTGACCTTCTATGCTGGGACTACTATTTTGCTAAATACTGAAGTTTAAACAGTAACCAAGATATACTTACCTCTTTTCTCACATTTCACATCTCTTTATAATTTATTATTCATAAATGCACTTGATAAGAACTATTATGAAGATATTTTGAGACAGAACAACATGCCCTTGCTCAGATCAGGGGATAGAGACAGCTAGAATCGACTCCTGAACCTGTTAGCATGTGTGAACATGGCTTGATTTCCAAGGCTTTAACAGAAATGTCAACTTATCTTAACCTTCCATTCTCTAGTGCTTACACAGGGTGAGTGAGATAACTAGCCTCAGGTTTTCAGTTTAGGTGGAAAAAATGGGAGGGAAAACAATCAATTCAGCCATTTCTTCATTCAGTGTCTTGGTAGTCTTCATAGCTAAGGTTAGTGATTGTAATCGCATGGGCGGGCTGGTTAATTAGACAAAGATCTGGAAAGGGCAGATCTTAGCAACTTTGAAAATGTTTTTACATGATTTAATTTTTTAGTTATGTGTATGTGTTTGTATGTGTTGCTATGGTTGTGTGAAGGTGCCACAAGGGTCAGAAAAGGGCACCAGATCCTCTGGAACATGAACAGTCATAAGCTTCTCTAGATGGGTGCTGGGATCTGAACTCAAACTGACTGCAGGAACAGATCGAACCATCTCTTAACTGCTGATCCATCTCTCCAGACCCACAAATATAATTTTAAACTCTACTTTTATTTGAAACTAAATTGATATTTCACAATGTTCTAGTTTGCTTCTTAGTTTGCTATGATAAAGACAATGACCAACAAGCAACTTGGAGAGTAAAGAGTTTATTTCATCTTATAGTTTACAGCCACACATGAATGGAAGCCTGAGTGGGAACTTGAGTCAGGAACGGAAGCAGAAACCATGGGGGAACACTGTTAATGACTTGCTCGCCATACCTTGCTCAGCCTACTCTCTCCTATAACAAAGGACTGCCTGCTCAAAGGTGGCACTAGTGGCCAAGAGTGGACCAGGCCCTCACACATCAATCATTAATCAAGAAAATACCCCCAAAGATTTGACTACAGGCCAATCTGATAGGGGTAATTTCTTAACTGAAGTTCCTTATTCACAATCAACAACCTTAGTTTGCATAAAGTTGACAAAAACTAACCAGAACAGGCTTGTTAATATTAGAGAAGCGGCATGTAAAGCAACTCAACATAGAAGGAGGGAGAGAAGGGGCGGGGGAAGAGAAGGAGGAAGGGAGGGGAGGAAGAGAAGGATGGCGAAAGACAAAGAAGAAGGATAAAGAAAAAGGGGGAAGGCAAGGGGAAGAGGAGAGGGCGACGAAGAGAAAACAAAATGGAAGCAGAAAGGAAAAGGAAAAGAAAAGCCATGAGCTGAGCCAGAAAGGGAAGCAGCTGACAGGTGACAAAGCCCTAGAGTACAGTGCTTGCTGGCCTGGATGCTCTGCTGTCTAAGCTGGCCCATTGATTCAGGTGTCTGATTCACAATTTGGCAGGTTTCCTTCTATTGCCGAGGGAGGACTGTATTCCCATGGTCTTTCTGAGATTCATTCGTTAGAGAGCTAATTTGTTCCCTTGAGAATCATCTTCATCAGCGTCGTCTCTTCCATCCCCCACACTGCGACCCTGTGGCCCTTGGTCATCGTAATGTATTCACAGCATCTGTAGCCAAATAATTTATTCATAGACTGAAATCACACATCCCAGTGTGGGGCAAAGAAATATTTACTTGGTCATTCACATTCTGCTAAGCCGAGGTTTGGTAGGCAGTGCCAGTCACAGCTGTGTTTGCCCACACGACTTCTGGAGTTGTACACTGTAAGCCATTTTATCAAAAAGCCACGGGTTGCAGTCTGTGAAGGCGTACAGGGAATCATCTAATGGACAGAAAGTACCTGCTCCGACACATTAATTCCCTTCGCTGTCAGCCTGCATCATTGTAGAGCACGCATGATGGGAAGCAAGGTCCCGTCACACCACAGCACCTGCTGCTCTCCAGCTGCCGAGTGCAATGGCTCCTTTGATTGCCCATTTTTCAGCCTAATAGCTTATTTCTTTTCTCTTTGTAAAGTTTTTTTTTACATTTTTTTATTGTGATTTTAATAGTCATTTAAAAATGTTCTCATCTCTGTCAGGCAACGCGAGTATATTGATAAAAGAATAGCGTTATAAATAGCATTCTAATCCCTGTCCAAATTGAGATCATTCCAAAAGCTGCGTTTCAGTGTTTAGCCCGATAAAGTTGTCATGGTGATAATGCCTCCTGAGAGTAAAGAGCCATGTGCATGTCTGATGAAAGGAAATAGCTCAGATGGTACACAAACTGGTAAATATTGAACTTGGGGACTATTATCCTGGCCATATTTTTGTTCTGCTTTTGTTTTTTGTTTGGTGTTTTTTTCTGTGTGGTGCTATGCTTGCTTGCCTGGTTATTGGAAATAACCTGACGATTCACCCACCCCCCATTTTTAATCTCATTCGAAGATTTATATTGTTAAAATCCTTGGGAATAGATATTGGCAGTGTTCCCAAACTGGCCTTGGGATTCTGTCGGAAGCAGTGTTGATTGGCTGGACTATTCAGAGCAGCAGATCATTATTACATATTGAACACCTGTCAAAATAGCACTAACAATTATCAGATGCATTCCCTTTCATGAAGACTTTGATTTTGAACACTTGAGAATTTTCTACAAATCTAAATCAATAGTCCCATTTTTACTCAAGTTGAGAAACAAAATGAGAGGGAAATGACAGGCAAGATGTATTCCCATAATTTAAATGAGGAAAGTTATTATTTCTTGATAGGTCAGTCAGAGTCAACCTAACTTCTTAAGTCTTAGGCCAAGGAAAGGAAGTGTGCATTCATTCTGAGGGAAAAGTGACTCCTAGCACTAACTGGAGTCTGGGCATGCTCTTGTTAGTGGTGTAATGGTGATTTCTAGAAAAGAATGCATATGATCTATATCTTCACATATGATATTAAATTAATTGGCAAAGTATAACTTCATGATTACCTGGGCTACATTGTAAGAGGAGTTCATAATTTCCAAAGAATAAGTAAAAATACGCATTAAAAAAGAATATCATGAGCTATGGGAATTAAAGCAAAAATAGCATGGGGAATTCTGGGAGAAAAGTATGAGGATATACATCAAGAAATCTTCATTTGTGGGGTTATTTGAGATATTAGCTACATTTAGGGTGGTAGCTTGCAATAATGAGCATATGTAAGCCAGGGGTCATCAGTGTCCCTCTGCTGCCAGTCACATGCCACAACCCTTTAATACAAACTCTTGTTGCGGCTTACTCCAGCCTCAAAGTTATTGTTGCTGCTACTTCATAACTGTAATTTTGCTACTGTTATGAATTGCAATGTAAATATCTGATATGCAAGATATCTGTTGTTTGACTTCTGAGAAAGGGTCATTTGACCCCCAAAGGGGTTGAGACACACAGGTTGAGAACTGCTGGCTTAGAGAAAGCTGGAAGACAACACCACACCCATGAGTACATCAGTGATAATTGTAGCTGAGATTTTCTGGAAACCACCATACTCTGAAGCCAGAGTGTGTCAGACAAAGAGATGTTAAAATGGCCCTAAACATAAGCATATCAATAGAAACTTATGGCCTTGTTCTTCTCGTTGCAAACATCTTAATTTTTTGATTCTGCGTTATTAGACGGTGTGCTGTGTGCTGTAAGAAATGGAATGAAGTGTTCTGACAAGCCTATAAGGGGAACTGAGAATCACACAGAGAAAACACACAAAGTACACACATGTACACGCACACACACATGCACACACACTGGCATACATGCGGAAAGAGAGAGCGGAGAGGTTTCAAGGAACTAAGCAAAGGAGAAAGCCAGTTCAAGTCCTGTGTATTCAGTGTGGCCTGGTTGGTTCTAATATTCTTAGAGCAGAGGGACCAATATTAATGACCTGTTCCATATGTTTTGACAATCTAAGTAGCATCTGCCCCAGAGTAAAGGCAAAAGACATGATTAAGTAAAAACCTAATGTAAAGTCAAAGACTGAAAAAAAAGTGTGATTAAACTGTAAATATTTCTAGGTGAGATCTGTGAGTGCAAGCTGTTTCTCAAATCACAGAGAGAGGGTGATCATGGGAAGCACGTCTTCTCAAACAGCAGAGAGACGGAGGTCATAGGAAGCACATCCTGAACAACACATCAACACCCCCCCAAATAAAAATGGAGGAAGGAAGGGGGAGTAGAAGATGGTAAGGGGGGAGGCAGAGATGGACATGAGAAAACTCTGTTTTCTATTTGGAACTATTTTTATGGACTTTCTGTTGGCATGGATTGATTATATCATAGGTCCCCTTGTTATAAAAGATTTTGCATATATTCACCAATGCCAAATTCATATGTGCTACTAAGAGAATCCAAATTATAAAGAGTCGGAATATTATAGCACTATGAGAATGATGTTGTATTTATTTGCAAAAACATTTTGTCTCATCTGTGAAGAAAGAAGATAACTATTTCAAGGATGGTTACACACTAAAGGAGATAGTGGATGCCAAAGACTCCATAAACTTACCAAGAAAACACATGTCCCTTGACAGTGATGCTGCCAATGACACTTTTATCTTCCCCATGAACAATATCTATCATCTCTTCCCCTACCTGCTAAATTCCTCTCCGATTTATAAGAATGCTTTAGTGTGGAGTAGACAGTGTGCAAAACAGAACCTAGAGGTGTCATTGTACCTGACTGCACAGCAGTGCTCCCGTCTCCTCTGCAGTGATTCATGCATGAAGTCAGCGTAAGTCACACTCTGTTATAAAGAAGCTTGGTAATTAGGAAGGCCATACAAAATATTACCTCTCTAATCCCCTAATGTTGAAGGTAACTTACCTGTGTATGACAGTTTGAGGAGGCTGTATCTCAGGTCATGGTTTGTTGTATCAAGCCATGCAAAACAACAGGCGGAGAATAGGTAGTCTCTCATGGACAAAGACATGGATGAGTTCACAACAGCGCATGGCAAAGGGCTGCTGGCTGGACAGCTTCGGATACTGAACAGGAAGTGACCCCTTCTTTGGCTCTGCTTCCTTCAGGTGACAGAAGAGTAAAAGAATGCAGGTGCTTGAGGGGGCACCCAGAAATTACAGGTGCATTCTTGTATTAACTTTTTAAGTGAATTGCGAGGGACTTCTCACCTTTGAGCTATTCTCTATGTTCTTTACTTGAAGTATGGACAGGAAGAAACTGTCTCTGAAGAGTTAAGCGCTCCTCTGGTGTGCTCTGCTGATTCAGGACCAGTGCCCTGGAGAGCTACTAGCTTAAAACTAGGCATATCATTCACCATCAAATTAGCTACTGAATTAATTGCACTCATACCCATATATTATGCATACACATAGTAATTATAAATGAAAATATAAAAGGAAGAGTAGAATAATGTTTTAAGAAAAAGGGAGAGATGGTTCAGTGGGTAAAGGCCCTGGTTGCCCAAGACAATTTCCCACAGAAGCCACATAAATGTGGGAGGAGAGAACTGACTCAGGAAGGCCGCCCTCTGACCGCTGCGTGTGCATCATCGCATCCGCACCCACAAACACATATCATGCATTCACAATGATAATAAAAATATTCATAACTCATCAACTTGGAATATTGTCTAGCTGCCTTGGAGTGGTTTTATAGCAATTCATCTGTTTCAGTAGGGAGTCACATGGAGTTACTTTAGCTGTCTACCACTATGACTTAAACCTTCGTGAGGATTTCTTTATTATTTGGTCTCATCAAATCTTGCAACCTGTTTTTTTTTTAAATTTCTGCAAACTTTTAATCACTTCTAAAACTATTGCTCCTTCAATTTTCTCTTATTTCTGCCTGAAACTTCAACGTGACATTGTCAGCACTTTTTGCTCTGTCTTCACTATTTCTTTATCTTTCCTCAAATTCCATACTTTAAGCATTGTCTTCTGTCATTCCAAAGGACTCAGAGCAAAACTCCATTCTGCTGTTTTTATCATCTGTATCTGATCAACGGAGTTGCACATTGTTTTTCTTTCAGTGATTATATTTTACTTCTAATAATAGTTTATACTTTAAAAATTATCTCCTTTTCTTTCTAGTGTGTGTGTGTGTTTGTGCACATGTGCACATGCATGCGTTTGTGTGTGTATGTGCATGTGCGTGTGTAGTGAAAATATTAATGGGGTCAGAAGATAACTTGCAGGAGTCTATTCTATCTTTGTCTTTATCTGTCTGTCTGTCTGGTGATCAAGCTCTGATAGTCAGTATTATTAGACAGAATTGTTGAGCCAGATTTTCAGGTTCTTCATGCCTTTACAGCTATTTGTTTGATTCTTTTTTGGTTTTGGTTTTGAGATAGAGTTTCTCTTCTTAGCCCTGGCTGTCTTGAAACTAGCTCTGTAGCCTAGGCTGGACTTGAACTCAGAGATCCACCTGTCTCTGCTTCCTGAGTGCTGGAATTAAGGGTGTGAACCTAAATGCCCAATTTATTTGTTTGATTTTTTTATTTTTTCTTTAAATTTTTAAAAGAAAGCAAGCTATTTTTTTCATTATACATACCAATCCCAACTATCACTCCCTCCCCTTTGTGCATGTCCCACCTTCTCCCCTTTCTTCCGTGTCAGTTTCTGACACCTAACCTCCACAGCCCCCATCCACTCCTTAGAGAGGGTAAGGCACATTGCTTTGGGGAAAGCCCTCCTTACTATATCTAGGCTGAGCAAGGTATCAATCCAAAGGTTCCCCCAAACCAGTAAGCAGTAGGGATAAATTCTGGTGCCACTTTCAGTGGCCCCACAGTGTACCCCAGTTATGTAACTGTCACCCACATTCAGAGGGTCTAGTTTGATTGTTATAATTCTTTGTTCCTCCTTCTTGATTTCAAACTTTCTTTACTTTTCGATGTATTGTTCATTGTCTCTTATGCCATCCCCTACAGGTCTTTCTTTTTCAACGAGAGGGACTCTGATTTCTGATGCTTGGTGTTTCTAGTTTCTGGCTGGCCGATTCTCAGGATGTGTGGTGACATTAGACTCTGGGTGTGTGTTTCCCGAAGCTTCATTTGTGAGAATCGTGTAAGGACCAGTTTGATGCTGAATGTCCCCAGGAGAATTTGTCTTTGCTTCTGATCTTGACTAGGACATTCCCAACCTACATCTTAAAGAACTTAGTTTTTTTCATCTTGAGAATTTTCTAACTAGAAATATTTATGAAAACTGTGGGTTTCCATTCTGTTTTCCTCAGGTGGATTTGAGTTTTATTTTCTCTCCCTAGTGGAATGGCCCCAGGCAGCTGTCCAATCAGAATCTCAAGGTCACTAGGATTTGACAGATGCCAATAGAAACCAAGGCTAACCTGCTTGCTGACTGACTTTGTTTTGTTATCTGGAAGATTAAAAATAAAGTAGAATAAATTCATTCCCTTCGGGGGGGTGATTATAGGAAGAGCTAAGGCACCCCATATACTGTCAGAATTGGAAGTCAAATCAGTAGTCAGCTTTTTAAAGTCACTTCATGTTATGTCAAAATAACTGTGTTTAAAATCTACAAACATTTCAGTAGCAAATAAATGCAGCTACCCACTCCTTCAGGGTCAGGTCCTGAAAGTTACCACTCTGATTTTTCAATTATCTTATTTAAAACTTTTTTGCTGGGCTGGCAAGATGGCTGCATAGATACAGGTGACTTATGTTTAGATTAGCCACCTGCTATAGATCCCAGGGACCCTAGAGGAAGAGAATGGACTCCAGAAGTGATTCTCTGGCCTCAACTCACATCTCCATCACATGCCCCACCCTGCCACACACCACATCTACACATCATAAATAAATACAAATATAATTAAGGATCAAAAATTATGTTTCTGATAAACTTTCTTTAAGCATGTGTCAAGATAAAAGGATCATATTAATTTATTCTTATTATCTTATAATAATATATAATTATTGTATTATTATATAATAATAATATTTAAGAATGGCAGTGCTTTGCTTGTTGGTGTTACTGTTATTTTCTTATTTTTTTTCCATTTAAGAGTAGAGTTGTCTTTAAAAGCAAAAGTACTCTGTGTGTCTTAAAAGTCATTTGTGGTGAGATGTTAAAGTTTCAAAAATTCTGTTTTCTACCTTTGCCTACTAATACAGATAATTATGGTACTAGAAGCTTTGATGGTCATGTTAATTTACAGAATATAGACTCATCTTGTACATGAACCTTTGAGCATGCCCTTAGGGGATGTCTTGACTATGCTATTTGATGTGGGAAGACCCATATTTGAAAATTATGATGTGTCAATTCTTCGAGAATTTCATATATGCATATAATTCAGTTTTTGTTATATTCACTCACCACCTAACTCCGCATTATCTAGTTCTCATTCCTCCAACACTCTTCCAGAAATGCCCACTTTTTACTTAACAGCTCACTGAGTCCAGTTTTTGCTGCCCATATGCATATGGGTCACACACTAACTAGCACATGGTTGACACACCAGGGGGTTACACCCCTAAAAAAAGCTGAAGGGAGGGTCCACTGTGTCGGTTCATAACTGTCAGTTGGGAGCAGGATTGTTCCTGGACAAGAGATCCTGGACTGTAGGAAAATGGAGGAAGAAGGGGAGCTGAGCAGAAACTTGAGTCCATGGGTCTGCTATCTGCTTTGTGGAAGCCTTGTGATGGGTGTAGTCAATGCTTTGAGCTCCTGCAACCCTTCCCTCCCTGCTCTGATGGGCTGCAGCTCTTACTTCTGAGCTATAATCAGCCATTTCCCTTAAGATGTTTGTGCTCAGGGTGGTTTTTGAAAGTAGTTTCATCTATTTAGGTGTGTGAATGTTTCTCCTGCATGTTTACATGTGTGGCTGGTATCCACGGAGACCAGAAAAGGATATTGGATCCTCTGGGACTGGAATTACAGATGATTGAGAGCTGCCATGTAGGTGGTAGGGATAGAACCTGGGTCTTTTGGAAAAGCATTCGGGGCTCTGAACCACTGAGACATCACTCCAGTCCTTGTTAGGGTGTTTGATCACAGCGACAGAACTGAGGCTAATACAGGGAGGTTTACTACTGAGTTGACGGCCAAAGGTGTCAACTTGACAATTTTGGAGTGTCTGGTTCTTGACGCTTGTTCTGCCCCTCTTCTTTCCATGCCTACTCCCCTCCTGATACCGACATTTTAGGAAATCTTTCCATTTGTGGACCATACCTTACACTGACACCGTCTTCTGGAGCATGGGGATGCTTCTCAGTATCCCTCTGCCAATCCTGCTTAATTTCCTTTATTCATCCTGGGAATAAATCAGTGAGTTCATTGCTTCAGTTCTTCATGTTTCACTTTAACAGAAAAGGAAAGCTCTCATTTCCAAAGTTCTTTTGTACCACTGGGGGGCAGGGAATGTGCTTGTTTTGTTATTTATAAAATCAAATGACTTTGTGTGCATAGATGCAAGTCTCAGAAAATCAAAACCCTGATATTTTTTCATAGAAAAGCTATACTTCTCCTTCTTAGTGTAAGCTTTTCTCTTGTTGGCAGGTCTGTATGGGAGCAGGAAAAGATTGCTATTTCACTGCCTGCTCCATTAACATTTACAGACTTTTCTTTCCAACAGCTTGGTTCACCTAACTTCACCCCAAAACTGTCTGCTGACACTCAAGGTTAGTTTTATGGTCAGGTGCCTCTCTTTGCCCCATCTCTCACGTGACTGGCAGCTTTGAAAGCAGTCTTCCTGCACAGTACTGATGAGAGGTGTCCTGGTGGAGACCCCTGAGAGAGTTCCATCCTGTGGCTGTGAATCCTTGGCTTCCCTGAACGGACTGGTTTCAAATTAGCAGCTGCCTGCCTGGGTTTGCCTTCTTCATGTCTTTAGTGGGAGAGTCAATCTGAAGGATGATACATGAGTTTTCAGCAGGTAATAAGAGGACCGTCAGGTTACCTAGTACCATTCTTTGAAATAACTGCTATGATTTTATTCTTTTTCAGACTACCCTGAAGGGTTTATTGTTGATATTCTGACAAATTATCTTGAAATTTACGATACAGTATGTAGGAAATGGAAGGTAGACTGAAGGTGGCCTTTATGACACAGCTTGTATGAGGCCTTCTTTCATGAGAGGTGGCATTTACAGGGATATGGATATTTTGGGGTCACCTGTGCTTCTAAAATGGGAGATACTCTGGAGAGAGAGAATGAAGTCCTTCAGGAGCAACTGAAATTCTTAGAGAAAAGCTGAAACAGCATTTATTTCAGTTAGGTGAACCAATAAAAAAAAAGCAAATAATAAAACAGAGGGACAAGGGCTGCAGAAATGGCTCAGTTGGTTAGATGCTTCTCAAGTAAACATGAAGATCTGAGTTCAGCACCTATGTGAAAAAGCTTGGCATAGCAGTGTACAACTGTAGACTGCAAGTAGGAGGAAGGCAAACCTTAGGATCACTGGCTCACTAGTCTAAATGAATCCATGAGTGGTAGATTCAGGGAGTGCTAGACATTGAACCTGATTGACCTCAATGCCATTCTAGCACAGAAAAATGATGCTTTAACTCCACTATATATCACCTCTTTCTAATATTGTAAAATTTCCTCTGAAAGAATAATGGCTATTGAAAAAATATGATCAATGACCTTACCACAACTGCACAAGCATCAATGTAAAAATACAAAGAACACAAAAATTCAGAGCAATGCGATTGATTCTTTCAGAAAATATTGATTCCATGATAGTGTTCGCCAACATGATAAACTAGATAAAATCCCAGCAGTGAATTTTAAAAAAATGATCATGTTTAAAATTAAGAAGGGTGTAATTAAAACAAAACAAAGCAAAAACAAAAAACAAAACTCAAACAAGCCATATCCTAAATCAATAGATAAAAAGAAATCATAAAATAAAAGCAGTAATTAATGAAATGGAAACAGAGAAAATAATACAAAGAATCAAGAAAATAAATCCTGGTACCCTGGAAAACTAAATAAAATTGACAAATTCATTGTCAACCTTATTAAAAGAAAGAATATTTAAGCTTACAAAATTCATGATGAAACAAATATACCAATGAAACTCCGGAAATCATAAGGACATACCTATTCCATTAAATTGAAAAATCTGTAAAAAAAATTGGATGTATTCTAGGTGTGTATGTATGAGTAAGTAAGCCAAGACGAGACCAGTAATTTAAACAGATCTATAACGAGCAACAAGAAGGAAATCGTAATGAAAATTCTCCCTTTTGTAAGAAGTTCAGCTGGATACACTTCTGAATTACATCAGACTTTTAAAGGTAAACAAACATTAATCCTTTTCAAAATTTTCCATAAAATAGAAATGAAAACTACCAACCTATTTTTACAAAGGTTTATCTTGGCATCTAAACAAGAAACAAGACAATAAAAAATTCTGGATTAAAATTTGCAATGAACACAGCCACAAAAGATTTATCATGTAATGCTTCTACACTAAACTTGAACAAGAGATCAGCCACCACCTTCAGGTCAGTCTTTTACATAGTTCCCAAGGAATGGTGACAGACCTGAATCAGATATCACTACTTCCCAGTCTCAGTCTTGGATTGTTGTGAAACAGCCTTGATTAACCTGGACAAACATTTAATCTTTCATGGGGACATAAGGAAAGGAGAAAAACAGAGAAGGGGTGGTTAGAGGAGAGAGAGAGGAGGAAATGATGGGAGGAAGAAATTAGGTAGCAGACTGCTTTACAGATAAGATGGATGCATGGTGAACCTGCTGTTTGTTGTACCACAGTCACTTTGGGCAAGGTATTCAGTGAGTTATATTTCTGTTTCCACCTTGAATTGTTCTATTTTTCAGCTTTGGTGTCCTTCTGAGGACAGATGAAGGTTACAGGGTGATTGTGAGAACCACTCAACGTTCCCAACTGTGTCAGAAACATCAGTATACAGATTTAAAATCAAAAAATTTAATAACAGTAATACTAATATCTACTCAAAGCAGCAGCAACAACAACAAAGAACACATCAAAAAGTTCATTAACCGTGATCAAATTGACTTAACTCAAGAGTTTCAGTGTTGTTTCAATATATTCAAATTAATAGACATAATGTATCACAAATGTGGACTCAAAAAGAGAAACCAAATGATTGTCATAGTAGGCAGAGGAAAGGCTTTTGACAATGTCAAATAAACCTTCATGATAAATCACTGAGAAAACTATGAATAAAAAGAAGATACCTCATTGTAAATAAAAAGTCTTCACATAAAATGTCCTCATCAATGTCACACTGAATGGAAAAAGACCAAAGCATACCCACTGAAATCAGGAACAAGGCAAAGATGACCACTTACTCTGTAGATGGATGCTATAAAGTAGTCCCACACTAGCTCAGAACTGAGTATAATAAAGAGTTCTTTATTTAGGGGTAGACTCACAGATCACAGTCCTCTGCACAACCAGGGGACAGGAACCTCTGCAGCTGAGAGAGACTGCAAACTTTATGGCTGCATTTATAGTAGAAGAGACCACACCCAAGTGGGCTGATATCTTAAAGGCTATTGGCTGAAGAAGTTCCCAAAGCATTCCTCCATTTTTACAGTGTTTGAAACCTTAAGAGAAGAAGTAAATGGGACAGAAACAAATAGGAAAAGAAATCAAAGTACTCTTACTTTGCAAATGATATTATTCTTTATATAAGATACCCAAAAGACTCCCAAAACTCTTACTAGAGTTGATGTTTTTTCAACAAATTGGCAGGATGCAAAATAAACATAAAAATGATAGCTCTCTTAGTTAGGATGACTATAGCTGTGATGAAACACTGTGACCAGTAACAACTTGAGCAGGAAAGGGTTTAACAGACTTATGGTTCTATCACTGAGGGAAGTCAGGACAGAAACTCATGAGGGCAGGAACTTGGAGGCAGGAGCTGGTGCAGAGGCCACAGAGGGGTGCTGTTTACTTTTTTTTGTCCATGGCTTACTCAACCTGCCTTTCTTATAGAACCCTGGACCACCAGATTATGGGTGACCAACCCACAAAGGACTAGGCCCTTCCTTATCAATCACTAATTAAAAATATGCACTCCAGGCTTGCCTGCAGTCCTATCTTATTGGGGTATTTTCTCATTTGAGGTTCCCACTTCTCAGATGACTATAGTTTGTGTCAAGTTGACATAAAACTAGCCAGCACTACGGCATTTCTCTGCACCAATAACAATAATTGCCTATAAACACATAAAAATGTTTTAACCTCACTACTCGTCAAAGACATACAAATGGAAATTACATTGTGATACCACCTCATTCTGACAGAATGGTAGTCAATGGGAATACAACTAACAGCAAGCATGCAAAGTGCAAAACAAAATTAATATTTATAAACTGATACTATTAATGTAAACCAGTCTAGCCAACTCAGTATGGAGGTCCCCAAGTCTCAAATCACTAACAATACTCCATCGCTAAGATATTTGCCCATTATTGTTTATTACAGCACCGGTCACAATAGTTAAGGCAAGTCTGTCAACAGAGTTCTGTGTTTTAGTTACTTTCTGTCATGAGGACTAAAAGCAACTTAAGGAAGAAAAAGTTCATTTTGTATTATGTTTCTGGATGGGGACTCACTAATGACGAGGAAGGCATGGCAGCAGGTGTCAGGAGCAGGAAGCTGGCTGATGACATTTTATCACATAGGAAGCCAAGAAAGAAAATGACAAAGTCTGTAAAAATCTTCCTCTCTGTGATGTACTTCCAGCAAGGCTGCAACTCTTAAGGGCACAATAACCTCCCCAAAGAGCATCACTCACTGAGAACTAAGTGTTGAAATACTTGAAGCTATGGGGGTGAATTTCTCATTTAAATTGCCACAGCAGGGATAAAGAAAATGTGACACACACATAAACATACATACATTACACACATACACACACATGTATACATGTGTGTGCCTGCATGAGTGATATAGAGAAAAACCTAGTTGATAAATTTTCAGAAAAATGAATTCAACTGGAAATAACTATATTACGTGAAGTAATCTTGTGTCAAAATGATAACTACATCATTCCTGGATTTTTATATCAATATATAGCATTATGTATGTGTATATGACCTGGGAGTAGAGTTGAAGCTGTATAGTGGCATTTCATTTGCATTTTAATAAACAAAGCTTACCTGAAGATCAGAAAAGTAAAACAGCCACACTGGCCAGCTTTATAGACCAAACAGTAATGACACACACATTTAATCCAAGTAGCCTCAACGACATACAACTTTAATCCCAGAAGCCACACTAGCTTGGCATAGAAAACAGGTGGTAGTGGTCCATGCCTTTAATACCAGAATTAGAGAGGATTATAAGGCAGGAGGAGAGAGTTCTCAGACACAGTCTCATTCTGAGGTTTCTTGGAGGCAGCCTCACCTTTTTTGGATTCAGGTCGATGTAAGATTCAGTGACTGGTTGCTTTGCTTTTCTAGTCTTCAAGTTGAACCCCAGTATCAGTCTCTGAGTCTTTATTAATTCTTCTTCAGAACTGTGTATAAGAACAGAGGAGATTATAGAAAGAGGAATGAAAACAAAGAGGTTTGGGGGTTTGGAGTGGAAAAATGCTTAATGTGTGACATACGTGTGTGTGAATGAAATGTCCTTGTTTACATGATATCATGAATACATAGAATGAAATTCTAAAATTATAATAGAACTCAATGTATACAAAGAAGTATGATCAAAGTACATTATAGACATATACAAAATGCCATAACTAACCCATTAATCTATACAATAGAAGCTTTAAACCAAGGAAAGGAACAACCGGGTTGAACTGAGCAATAACTGTTACTAATTAGCCAGTTACCCTCCTTTTAAAAGCCATGTTTGAGCAATGTTACCCAGAGGGGCATCCACATCTGAAATTTGAAACATTAGTTGAAGCTTGTTAGCTTGTTTTTTTCTGTAGCCTTTTGCTCCTTAAGCTTAGGTATGTGCTATCTGTCTCTTGAATGTTATAATATATCACAGTTCACAATGAAGGTTATTATTTCTCATCACTCACTGGGAACATGGCTTGTCCCAGAAACAAATCGCAGCATCAGTAAGTACAAACAGAGGCTTCCCAGGTCCCAGTTCACCTCTAGGTAATGAGATTGGGCCTGCGGCTCCTACGTTTGTGCTGTAACTAGACAGATTAAGAGGGACCACTGGATTGCCAACCTGATTCATGTTGGCCAGTTTCCATCTCTTTTCCCCAGCATTACAGATGATCATCATTTTTTTATAATTTTTAATTTTTGAAGAGAGTAAAATCTTTTCTAAGGATGTTTCCTCTAGGAAGGCTCATAGTAAGAAGAAAAGTATCTGTTAACTTTTAAACCCTGGGCAAACAGCTGAGGTGCCTATTGGACATATCTAAACTGACTGGCCACCAAGTTCTCCCATCTCTCAGTTTATACTTATTACAGGGTTTGGGTCATAGCATACCCTGCCCTCTACCCTGCACTATCTAGCCCAGGGGCTGGGCTGCCCTATGCCCAGAGGTCCTTCCAAATATTATCCAGACATTTTGGTTACCCATCCATTTTGTCCCTTTGATCTCCTGGCTGCTGCACCTGGTTCCCCTCTCTCCCATCACCCTCCACCTCCCCATCTCCCCACATGGTTCAGTTCAGTCTGGTCATGGCCACTCTGGACTTGCCCAGATGTCCCCTGCTTCTGACTATGCTCTCCCATATGTCTACAATAAACTTTCTCTCCCAACATACCTAGGAGCAGTTGCATCCTGTCCTTTCCTTTTTAATTCTGTTTTATTCAGTATTGGCTTAAGACACTCCAAGACCAAGTTCTTAACACAAAGGAGATTTGTTTGTCCCTGAGAGACAAGGAGCAGTTGTCGTGGGATATTAGAAAAAATATTTTAGGTTGGTAGTACAAATTATGATAGAAAATGGTTTAGGTCTAAAACTTTGGATTTACAACAGTAGCATAGATAAAAGGGTATTTTCTCTGAATTTGCCAAATACAAATGGACTGGGCATTCCAATTATAATTCTTACTTGATAAATGTTCTTATGGCATATAGTTTCACTGTGTTAGAGCTAAAACCTTTCCTTTTTAATTAGATAATATCTGATAATCGTTTTTTTGTCTATAGCTTTACTGTATTAAAACTAAAAAGAGGAAATGCTGTGAGATACTTCATCACCCTGTGAAACTCTGAAACTGTTTTAATAAAATTAACCTTGGATTATAGAGCCAAGTAATCAACTAGTAAACAAGAGCCATAAAGTGCATGAATGACCCAGGGACATAGGTAGAGAGACACAGAAAGGACTATAGAGGAATTTAGTGGTCTTTTTGATCTGGGATGTATGGGGATGTGTGGAGGAGAAATAAACTTGCTGGGTCTCTGGTAAGGAAAAGGGAAGGCAAGCTGGTAATTCCTCTTCTATTTCTTTGATCTATCAGGTTTTCACTCCAACATCTGACTTCTGAGACTTTATTGGTAATAAACAACTTAGATATAAACAACAAGCAGGGAATAAGAGACCAAGACAGGAGATAGAAGATGAGGGAGAAGAGGAAGTGAATAAATGAGAGGAGAAAATAGTGTTTGGAAGGACAAGGGGCTACCTCTGGATAGAGAGGAGATAGGTGTGACCCAGGACAAGTTAGCAATTTGTAAAGATAAAAGGAGAAACCTCATTTTAGGATGAGGTTTTTAATTTTTATTGGGTATGCAATTTAGCTCAATCAAAGGAGAATTTTGATGGCTGGACCTTAATATTTTGCTCGTTGAACCGTGGTAATCAACCTTAGGAGGAGGAAGTGGCCAAGTAAGGGAACAGACCTCGGTGGCTAGATTTAGGAAACCAACCTAATGGTTTTTAGCAAGTTAGAGGGAGTGTAGGAGAAGGACAGGACCTTCTAGAGTCATATTTGCCATGGTCCACCTGGCTAGAGTCCCTTCATAGGGAATATTCCACTTACAGCCAAGAAAGGAGGTTTTAGCTCAACTCAACAAAATTCCACCTCTGGTACTTCAAGCTGTGTGAGCTGGAGAAATTTCTTTCTTTGTAAATGAGAGAGGTCTCTAAAATATCCTGTCACTTTCCTGTATGCAGGAGCATGGTCGCTGCCACACTTACCAGAAATCCTACTCTATGCTGGGAGCAATTTAAGATACTTTCTTTTACAAAGGTCATTATGGTATTAATTAGCATTCTCAAAATTATTATCTTTTTAGGCATTTGGAAAAACTTGTATTTTAAGCTTACAAAAAATGCCTTCAGGCCACAGGTTCTTTTCATTTTTTTATTTTCAAAAACAATGAACACCACACCTAGAATATTCTGATGAAAACTGATCCAGCTTCAAAGGCTGGTAAGCTTATGGGGTGACTTAGTAAAAGGATCTGCTTCTAGGGAGCCACAGGGAAGCATTTGAAGAGAGAATATGTAGTTACAACCCTGTGCCCTCCAGTGATAATTTATTTTACAAAAATACATTTTATCTTAATTGTCAGAAAAATACAAGCTTCCAGGTTTACCTCTGTCCTCTGGAGTTTAGTCTAAATATTGGAGTCAGAAAGGTCTTTTAAGAATATTAAATTAGATCTTGTTATTCCCACTTTAAAATCCTCCAAGGATTTTCTTGTACTTCAGATAAAAATCCAAGATCTTGACAAAAACCCAAAGTGACCAGGTTGCCTGATAATTCTCTTACTCATCTCCATTCTCCATTCTGTGCACTGTGTTATGAACAAGATTCTGCAAAGAATCCCAGTGAAGTTATCCTGGCTGCAGGTATCTGCAGAGTTGTGCCTTCTCCTGAATATGGTATCATTATAGACCACCACTGATCATACCACATGGTCAAACCCTTCTTCTGCCCTGTCTCCTCACTTTGCTTTCAGGATTTATTTCCTCTGTGATGTTTATCACCTGCTTATGAACTATTACACCTTAATAATTTAGCTTAAATTTTCCCTTGCCTGGAAGCTCTGTAGAGGCAAAAGATTCTTTAAGTTTGTTAATGAATAGCACCCCAGCACTGGAGAACCACATCTAAAATATAGAAGGCATAAGTTGTTATTTTCTGAATTAATAAAACACAGTTATTAATGGAAAAACCTAAGCAACATGAAATGCTCCCATTCATAAATAAGGCATTGGTAAAATGACTAATTACTAAGGCCAGGGATCCAAGGTGTGTCTGTCATACTTAGAAAGCACTTCACAGAAAGCTGCTCTTCTCAGATTATGGGCAATAATGATATTAGGTTTTACACTTTTTTGGTAATAGAGAGAAATCGCCAATAGAAATGTTGGTCTTCCTTATCCTGCTATGGTACACAGTTGTATTGGTAGCAAATATCATGCAGAAAATGGAGATGAAGAGTTCAGAACTCTAGATTGACCCAGCCTGCTTTGTTAGTTTGAAAGGGGGGCTACCTGTCTTCTGTCTATGATTCTGCCTCCTATGAGGCCCACACTTACCCACTCATGTAAAAGGAGGTTGCTCATTCATTTTCCGGCTGCCCAGACCCAAATAATCACACAGAAATTATACTAATTACAACAGTTTTGGTCAACAGTTTTAGTGCATCCCTATTAACTAACTTTTAAAATAACCCATTTCTATTAATCTATGTATTGTCATGAGGCTGTAGTCTACCAGTGAGGTTTTAGGGTGTCCTTCTTCTTTAGCAGCTACATGATGTCTTCCTGAATCTCCCTACTCTTCTCTATATATCTCTTCCAGCCTGGCTATATTTTGCCCTGCCATAGGCAAAAAAACTTTTATTCATTAACCAGTAAGAGCAACACAAATACAGAAGGACATCCAACATCATCTTCCCATTTCTATCTAAATAAAAAGTAAAGTTTTAACTTTAACACAGTAAAATTACATATAACAAAACAGGTATCAAGCAAGAATTACATTTACAATATTTAGTCTTTTGTATCATATGTAATTTATCTTTTATCATAACTAAGGAAAATTTTAAATATCTTTCTTCAACTCTTCAAAGACTCCAAAATGACATAATATTGCCTAAGTTAACAGGAAGTGCATTGTAAGTAACTTCCAAAACTCTAGAATTGACAGAAACATCTCTCTGCTGGACAGTCACCCAGAATACACCTGTAGTGTTAGGACATCCAACATATTCAGCATACAGGCCAATAGTATCCAGCAGACTTTTTAATAAAGCAGGAAATTTGAAGATCTGTTCTGCATTGTAATGGCAAAGTTCATCAGTTGCTTTCTTCTGTGTCCTGCAGAATGTCTGGAAGTTTCCACTGTGAAGCAGGAATCCTGAAGGACCATCCATTCTTTTGGAAAGTTTAGCAGTTTTCTGTGTGTTCTGCATGTCCAGTTCATTCAGCATACCATTAAGCAGTTCAGGCAAGAACAGTTTCTTACCCAAATGGCTAGCCTTGTCACATTGAAGGCAAATTCTATAATGAGTTTCTTCAGTGCCTGTCAACTCTCTGAAGTAATTGGTGCTGCCAGAAGCAGACATGTCTCTCTTGTCAAGAAAAGTCTAAGTTCTTAAAATCTTTTAATTGTCATATTCTGTAGGCCTTTGAAGTGTTGAAGATTATCTAACTAACTTAAATATATTTCTGTATATCTCAAAACCTAACTAACAAGACTAAAAGTTTGATTATTATAGATGACTTTCTATTAATCTGTATTTTAACTATATAATATATTTTTAAATGAGCTGCACAAACACAATACCTTAAAAAAGAGCAGAAATACATATACACAGTATAGCAAATTGACCTTGAATTTGTAACAATAGACCAAAGTCCACACAAATGTAAAATATTTATCTCTACATATCATATCCCCATTTAAATGAAAATAAACATTTATAAACAAATGTTTTTGAAATTCAGGCATAGTTTTTTTTCTAAATGTATTCTTGCTGTTTGTTGAGTGAAGTATTTTTATGGAGACCTTTTGGGGGATCTTGTTCTATAAAACCACATTAGTTGAACAAATGCTTTTATAGTATGATAGGACATCTCTTGGATATATTCCCAGGAGTGGCATTCCTGGATCCTGGGGTAGGTTGATCCCGAATTTCCTGAGAAACCACCACACT
>LOEQ01011526.1:1954-27552 GCA_001685075.1 Bramus lutescens
GGGAAAACATTGCATGTAAGACCTGAAATATAGTGATCCTACGTAGTTAGTGTGTATAGTTTATGCTTTTCTTCAATCTGTTAACACGTAAAATTGAACTTTATTCATCTCTTTCCCCCTAAAGTAGTTTAGTTTTATTGCGCAGCAGAAAAGTGCCTAGTGTGCTCAGGCTGAAAGAACAGTTGTCATTGTTGTAATTGCTTTGTAATTGATGCAGAATGTGCTAGAAAGACGTTGAGCTTCCAGCCTGAGAGCTAATTTAGCCAACTGTTTCTCTCACGGAGATACTGTTTGTTGTCCTGCCTAGGGCACTTGTGCTTTGGTACAGAGATCAAAGAGATTGTACGATATGGGTCCAGAACTGCAAGACACTGCTCATGCCCAAGGACAGGATCTGTGATGAGAAATACGAAGTACTTAGAAAGCATCGTTGTGCCACACTCCCAAGTTGTTTCCATTCACCTCTGTGGGTTTGTTACTCAGTAGTGGACAGGAGTTTGAGCCTGTGCCTTTAAGAGAGAACTTCTAAACCCTCCCTTGATTTACCTGCAGTGGAGCATCTGCAGTAGCTTATTCAGAACCCTGGGCAGTTGTTTTTTTCATGGTAGTGCATTGTAGAAAGACAAAGACAGTTGTTTTCTGAGTTATTCTTGTTCTGACATGCAGTATGTGCATTTCCGTCCCACCCTCCTGAAAATGCCATGAGGGAAGCCTGAGTTAGGGACTCAGGTTTGCGCTTGTATTGGCTTATCCTGGTTGTCGTTATCCGGGAGCTCTGCCTGTCCCTTCTGTGAAGGTCAGCTTTGTGTCCCTGCTGTATTGTTTATAGACTAGGTTCATACTGCATGCTGACATTACCTCATCTCTTGTGTGATTGACTGGAGACAGGCCAGTCTTTTCACAGCCTCTCTGTAGATACTTTAAGCACAAAATTCTAAGCTGCATAAACAGAGTACTTGATACATCAGTAAAGTGAGTGTATTTAGTTTCTGGTGTGAACAAGCTCAAGTTCCACATTTCAAGTTCTTGATTTCTGTTTCTTCTTAATTTTTATTACTCTGTTTCTTTGTGTGTGTGTGTGGATGTTTGTGTGTGTTAACACACGTGCTCTCACTCAAAAATGCAAACAGCTATGAGTGTCTCTGTAGAGATCAGAGGATGGCTTTTGGGAGTCATTTTGGCCCTTCACCATGGGTTCTGAGTGATCAGACTCAGGTTATTAGGTTTGCAAAACCTAATTGCCCAGCAAACCATCTCTCAGGCCCCAGAAGTCTTGATTTCTCTTCAGTAGTATTGTGAGTGATACAATGAGGAGCTCTTATAAATACCTACTGTTAAAATGTATGGAAAAAAACTTTCAAGAACTGAACTGGTCCTTGGTCCTGGTGGATTATCCTAGGAAGCTGGGGCAGAAAGAGTGCTACCAATTCAAAGCCCATGAGCTACATGAGGCCCAGGCCAGTTGGGCTACGGAATGAGACTGTTTGAGAAGACAAACTGAAGTGGGTGTACTGGGGCTGTCTCTCGTTGGTACAGCACAAGTCAGGCAGCTTCTGTCCACAGCTAGGTGATAAATCTAGTAAGAAACTCCACCTGTACCAGCTGGGTCATTAAAATTGTTCCTTTTTTATCACAAAGTGGCAATTCCTTTGTGTTTCGTAGGCTCCTTGAAGTCCGTGGGAGGCTCTATGAGCTTCTCACTCACTGTATTCCTCCTGAGATAATAATGAAGGTAAGTGGCCCTGTTTGACATCTTGAACATTCCTAGCTATAACTTAACACCAGTCCTATGATCACAGGGCTTTGGTAATGCTAAGGTACATTATCATTAGTTTCAGCATTTCAGTAATTCTACAGATGCATTCTTCCTGTGTGCCAGGCACCATTAGGGAACCACAGAAGACGTGAGGGAAGACCTCAGTTGTGATGCTGTGTTCATGGGAGTGACACGAGACACGTGAAGAATATTTCATAATGTTTTGAGTCTTTAAAGGAAGGAAAGTGAAATAATAATAACAGAGCCAAGTTATCCACAGCCATGGTCGGCTGCTCAGGGAAAGGTTTTTTCCAGCTGACACTCAGCATTAAGGATGGAACTGTGTAAGTGGATGGGAAACGTGTCCAGGAAAGATGATGTGTACGTGGAGAAATGAGGCTGAGGATATAGGTACACTCCAGGCTTTGTAGGATCACTCTGTTGGCCGCTTAGCTAAAATACTGATTTCAGTATTAGGGAATTCACAATTTGATTCTATTGAAATTGCACAGTAATGTCAACAGACTCAGATGATACCAAATTCAAAAAAGAACAAGGTCATCTTCTATATATAGGCTTAATGCTTTGAATAGACTTCTGTTCCTTTCACCTAGTAACAAGTGTTGTGTGCGTGTGTGTGTTTGTGTGTGTCTGTCTAGTAGTGTGTAGTCTGTTTACTGTACTGAGTCTTCATTCAACAGTATAGGCTAGATGACCATGTCAGTTTTTTGAAGATGGCAATTATTGGTGCAACTTTGGATTGCCTATATTATTAATGTAATGAATATGACAATAACTGCCTTGGTACTTAGGTCCTTGCACCCTTGTGCAACTGCACACAGCTGCTCTCAACTTAGGAGGTTTTTTCTAATAAACCTGTAATAAGTTGAACATGTCATGCAAATGACATAGCCAGATATGATGGCTATTTGGCTGAGGTAGAAGGATCTCTTGAACACTTCAGCCTGGGCAACAGTGAGATCTTGTCTCAAAGAATAGAAGAGAATTTAGTGCCTCTTACTTACCCATCAGACAGCATAGGTTAGTGATACTGTGCTGTAGTTTATGGACTGTTGCCATCAGGATCATGTGACTGACTGGGATGATTCCCTACATGGTGCCACGGTCTCAAGAGAATACTGCGTATCTCTAGCCTGGAAAAAGAGCAAAATCCAAGATACAATTTATTTTTTAACCATTTTATTTTTTGAGATTATAATATAATTACCCCTTTTTTCTTTCATCCAAGCCCTCTCCATACACTTCTTCCTTCTTCTTGCTCTCTTTAAAATTCATGGCTTCTTTTTCATTGTTTACAAACACACACATCTGTGTGTGTGCGTGTGTATTCCTAAAGACATATGAACAACTTGCTCAGTCTGTATAATGTCAGTTGTATGAAGATACACTTTCTTCTGCATCTGTCTTATGTGTCATCAATAAAGCTAAAAAAACAAAACAAAACAAATGATCCTTTTATTCAGACTGTTGCAAGGGCCTTTCTGTGTTTGGAATTTGGAAGACCTTGGATAAGCACCAGGTTTTATTGTATACATATTGTTTTTAGCTTTGTTGAAGACCACTGATACGTACAAAAAAGTAATAGATATACATATATACATGTATATACATACATGTAAGTATATATGCCTGCATACAGACATAAAAACTGTATCAAAGCTTTACCTTTATGAGGGAGAGGTGTAAGCATGTTTGGCTTTTTCCCCCAGACTGCTTTTTAAGTCTCCCTTCCTTCTGTAGGGCCTGCTCTCAGAGCTCTTACATAACTGCGATGGGCAGCTGAAAGGGGAAGTGGCACAGATGGCAGCCTATTATGAGCATCGACTGCAGCTGGGCAGCAAAGCCATTTATCACTTGGAGGCGTTTGTGGCCAAGTTTATGGCCCTTTATAAGAAGTTCATGGAGGACGGACTGGAAGGCATGGTTTTCTGATGCAGCCAGTGGCTCCTCTAAGTGCCTCAGAAGTCACGTTTATGCAGATTTGCTCTGGGACTGTGGGTACAAAAACTATTTACTAAATAAATGTAGCTTGTTTATTGTTATTGTGGATTTTTGTTGTTTTTAAATGAATNAAATGATCCTTTTATTCAGACTGTTGCAAGGGCCTTTCTGTGTTTGGAATTTGGAAGACCTTGGATAAGCACCAGGTTTTATTGTATACATATTGTTTTTAGCTTTGTTGAAGACCACTGATACGTACAAAAAAGTAATAGATATACATATATACATGTATATACATACATGTAAGTATATATGCCTGCATACAGACATAAAAACTGTATCAAAGCTTTACCTTTATGAGGGAGAGGTGTAAGCATGTTTGGCTTTTTCCCCCAGACTGCTTTTTAAGTCTCCCTTCCTTCTGTAGGGCCTGCTCTCAGAGCTCTTACATAACTGCGATGGGCAGCTGAAAGGGGAAGTGGCACAGATGGCAGCCTATTATGAGCATCGACTGCAGCTGGGCAGCAAAGCCATTTATCACTTGGAGGCGTTTGTGGCCAAGTTTATGGCCCTTTATAAGAAGTTCATGGAGGACGGACTGGAAGGCATGGTTTTCTGATGCAGCCAGTGGCTCCTCTAAGTGCCTCAGAAGTCACGTTTATGCAGATTTGCTCTGGGACTGTGGGTACAAAAACTATTTACTAAATAAATGTAGCTTGTTTATTGTTATTGTGGATTTTTGTTGTTTTTAAATGAATCCTCTCTGAACTATTAATCATTTTTATTCATTATTTTTATATGTAAGGGTGTTTTGCCTGCTTGAGTATGTATGCTTGTGTACCATGTTCATAGTTGCTGCTAGAAGAGGACACTGGAGCCCCTGGGACTGGAGTTACAGGTGTCTGTGAGCTGCTGTATGGTGCTGGGTATTGAACGTGGTCCTTTGCAAGAACAAGTGACTTTTGGCCACTAAGCCGGTATAAAAGACTTTCAAAGCCTCTATGATCTTGCCCTTAGTGTTGTGGCGTACTGGGAGAAAGCTGATACTGTTTTTTTTTTATTTTGTTTTGTTTTGTTTTTTAAAGGGTATAAATATAAAGAGTGGACGCTGAAATTTCCAGATTCCTCTGCTGCTTTACAGGGAAATACCCAGAGATTGTTGTACAGAGTTCACATAAGCCCTGGGCTTTTTTTGGTTGGGAGCTTTTTGATGACAGCTTCTATTTCATTGCAGTTTATAGGTCTATTAAAATTGCTCACCTGGTCTTGATTTAATTTTGGTATATGGTATCTGTCTAGAAAATTGTCTTTCTTTTACATTTTTCAATTTTGTGGAGTACAGGTTTTTCTAGTATGACCTAATGATTCTCTTGAGATTTCTGTTCATGCTTATGACAGTTTAATGCCAGTGGCTTTTATTTGTTCTTGTTTGCTTGTTTGTTTCTTTGTTTTGGTGTTTAGCTTTTTACTTCTAGGAATGTTCTAGAATTTCTGTCAGATATTTAGCTGGTAATGGTATTTTCCTAATCTTTCCACTGTCTCTTTTAAAATGGCAGAAGTCTCCTGTCTATGGAAGGCATTTAGTTTTACAATGTCTCCTTAATCACTTACATGGTCTTAAATACTTTGCTCCAGGGATTCTCTTCAAAAACTCTTCCCTTTGCCTACGATGAAGTATTTGTTTAATCTGTCTTTATAAGAGAACACTGTAACAACCAACCTAACTTCCCTTGGATTTTCAACATAATAAGCTACATGAGCTAGTTCCAGGACAGACTCCAAAGCTACAGAGAAACCCCGTCTTGAAAAATAATTTAAAAAAATAAATGAAATTGTTTGTTATTTTTATGAGTTAGAGTTTCTCTGTAGCTTTGGAGCCTGTCCTGGAACTTTCTCTGTAGACCAGGCTAGTCTTAACTCACAAAGATTGCACAGGTGAAACCTTAAATTATTTTCTTCCACAATAAATGCTAAATAGAGTATAGAGATAAATCTTGATAAACAATGGTGTTTGTAGCACTGTCTATTATTGGTATCAGATGGGGTCAAGTAGAGTCAGTGACTAATCCTTGTGAAATCATTTTAAAGATTTCTGCACAGTATCCCTCAACCCTTCCTCTTGTGATGTTCCTTGTGCTGTTCAGTGAGAGAAAGAGAATAAAGCCCTTGCTAGGGACAGATACATACTGAGGCACAATGACAAATTGTTAAGACAGCCTACAGTAAGGCACAGATTCAGACTCACACACAGGACAGGATAAAATGGATGATACCTGATGAGTGAATTAGTTTAAATCTGGAGATGCTCCTGGTCAGATGACACAAAGAAGACATGATTTACTGATTTCTCTCCATAGAGCAGCAATGCATTATAGGTGACAGTGAGTATATTAATAATGTGTTTAAAGTTACATATTTTGTTGTCCTGTGTGAGGAATGCCAAAGGAACTAAATATTTGTAATATATCTTTATAGAAGAGTGGTTGGAAAGAAAGTGTAAGCCAGAAATTAGGGGTGAATTTTATGAAATCTTCTTATGGATATTGCACACACACACAGGTATATTGTGAAAATGTGTGTACATGTAATTATGAAAATTAAACAAAAGAAACTACTGGTAACAGTTAACCTCTTACATGGTACTGCCCTGAATTGATCACTAGCTAACAAGTACAATTAGAAATCACCTGTATCTTGCAGTTTGTACAGATACTGTGCAAACCACCTGAAAACACATTAGAAATTCATTCTTAGGTCCTTGGGCTTCTTCTTTACCCCCATCCCTACAACTTTCCTGCAGAGGATGGATGTTTCAGTAAAAAAGATGATTCCTAAAAGTAGAATCATCACGTGAATTATGGTAAGCACAGTATCTACTTTTTATTCTTATCAGTATATATGACTCCATAAAGAATGTGTCATAACATAGTGTGATAATATGCTACATGCTTAATAAACAATGTCTAGTGCAGATGCATTTGAACTCTATTGCTTCCATTAAAAGAATCCAAAAGTAGTTATTCCCTCAGAACTTCAGTCCTAAATAACTGCACATTGACATAAAATTGCTTTCAGTTGCACTTCATTCCATTCCACAGCTTCCATTCATTAATCTGAGTAGCAACCCCGTCTTGGTGAACCTGGCCAGTGAAAACAAAGTGAAATTCATGATTAGCTTTATAGGAGTCTGATCTACATTTGAGTTCAGCTTTCCGTACCACATTTTTGCTTTGCCTCGGTTGAGCACAACATGCCAGGACAGCCTAAGGTCTGACTATATAACTTCACTGCTGAGCAGATTATTTGAACTCATCAAGGGAGAAACTCATTTTAATCTCTCTTGTTTTCATGAGTATCTGTGGAACCACGCCAGGAGCGAATACTCTCTTGATTTCTGTGTTTCTGCAGATGGTGAATGTGCATGTAGCAGGTGAATGGTCTCTGTTGATAATTTTAAAGCAAGTTCCTCAAGAAAGAATCCAGGAGCTACAAGGCTACATCGTTTTCCCTGAAACAGAAGAGAGGGCTGATTCTCCAGTAAGTATGTCTCTGCTCAGAGACTATGCTCAATTCTTCTGCAAAGGTTCTATGTTTATGTTGCACATCTTTACTTCTGTGTTTTTCATAGTCCAGCCTACAGAGTTTATTTTGGCTGACATTTGCTTGCTTGTACTTCTTATGAGTTATGATTTATTCTTTAAATTTATGTTGTTTACCCAGTGTGGATGTACCTCCATTTTGTTCTTGCCTGCTCATTTTTCTGGACATATATCCTCAGTGAATTGATGATGTTTATCACTGTGAATTCCATAGTGACAGGTGAATATTATAACTTATTGATGACCATTTTTCCATAGACTCTCTCATATCCTCAGATAAAGACAGAAAATGCAAATGTATGGCATGGCTTACATCTTAGGGCTCTGTTTGTTACTGACTTAGAAAAATGCATATTAAATCACCTGGAATGCATTGTTTAGCATAACTCTTTCAGTTATGAGATTGTAGAAATGTCATATTCTCCTGAAAAACAAAACTAAATATAGAGTATTCACTTGAGAATCTAGAAATGTGGCAGATACTTGTAGCTTATACTTAACGTAAAACTGATGCTGTTGTATTCACACTACAGTTTCCATGCTTTCTTTCGTGGGCAATCACTGTCACTACAATAATGATGTGACTCTGAAAAGCTGCCATCAGTTATCTCTTAATGTATTGATGTTGACTTCATTCACCTGTACTTGGTTCTCTGTGACAATGTCTATCACTTCAGAGATCATTAGTTTAGCTTTTGTGTTTCTGGTATTGTATATAGTGTTTCATTCTGTAGCCAGGATGCATTAGATTCACATTATCAGCAATAATTATTTTGGAGCATTGCCAATTGATGAACATAAATATCAAATTTTATGCTGAAATGGATCCTTTCCCTAATTATTTTGATTTGTTCCCTTGCATTGGAGGCTCCCTTGCATGGGATCTCCCCACATTCCCCCCCATGAACATGATTATTTTCATGTTTAGATTTCAGAAAATAGGTATGTTTTTTATAGGTTTGTTATTTTTAGTTTTCCTTCTATTGAAAATAGATATCTTTCCTCACATAATTTCATGATTATGGTTTTCTCTCCCTCTACTACACCCAATTAATCTCTCCATACCCTTTTCCATCCAAATCATCCCCCTTTCTGTCTCTCAATAGAAAACAAACTAGTTTCTAAGGTAGAATAATGACACAAAATATAATATGATGTAGTAAGATAAAACAGAACTAACACAGAATAATAGGAAAAAACAATCAGATGAAAAGTAGCCCAAGAAAAGTCACAAGAAACAGATATAGATGCAGAGACCCATGACTTTTCAACGTCATGAATTCCCTAAAACACTAAAGTGAAACTGTAATATCATTTAGGGTAAAAAGTTATAAGAAAATATATAAATAAAATAAATTATAAGGGAAAGAAAAGTTGAAAAGTTCTTAGATGACATTATGACACAAGGAAATTCCAAGATGCTGTTGAGTTATTGAGGCTCAGCATGCTGCCCACCTTTGACAGTAGTTTTTTATCCCAGTGACAGTTCCTTGAGGCAAACCAAATTTTCGTTTGCAAGGGGTTATCAGTCAGAGATTGTTTTTGGGCTAGGTATCTGGGCATGTGTCCACCTCTTACTTCAGTTCCAGTACTAAATTTGGTGCAGAACTGTGCATGCCCTGCATACACTGCCTCAGTTTCTGGTAGAGGCCTGTGTATGTTTGTGTGGGGAAGGGGCATGTGGGTATCTTCCTCCTTTTATACATTGTCCTATGATCCCTGAGGGGAGGTATTTGATAGAGACTTCCCATTTAGCAGTGTTTCAAGGTCTCTCAATCTCTGTATATATTTTGGCTGTGAGCCTCTCTATGTTTTCTCTCCACCTATTACATGAGGAATATCCTCTTTTTGGTTGATCAAGGCTTTGATCTGTTAGTACGTCCTATATAGTAGAATGTCATTTGGAGCAATTTTATTTTTATTTTTTAGAACCGTAATGTTGGGTTTTACATCAGGTCTTTGGGCTGTCTAGTTTCTTGTGTTTGGTCACCAAAGCAGTTTGAGGTATGGGTTTCATCTCGTGGAGTTAGCCTTAAGTCAAATCAGGTTTTGAATTATTACTCTCACAAGATTTGTGCCACAATTATACTATCCAATCTTAAGGGCAGGACACCAATGTAGATCAAATGGTTTGTATTTGGGCTTGATGCTTATGTTTATTCTCAGTAGTATGTAAACTACCTTGCTGTACCAAAGATTCAGGTAGTGATAAAGACTCTGTATAGACACAAGCTCCACTTCTTTGTGGTCAGTGAGGGTTTTTTTTTTAATGGACTGATTTTGTTTTGATCAGTAAATCCAGATAACACAAGGCATTACCATTCACAAACACTGCAGTTTTTACTTCATTTTAACTAAATGTGTCTGGTGGAATCTTGCTGTATTCCATAAAACAGAATGACAATATTTTTCCCCAGCCAGACAAGCTAACACCTACCTGAAATCAATCTTTTAGCATGGTAAATAGATTCTAAATTGTAAAGGCAATGTGTATACTAAAGCAACTCATAGTCAATTCTAACAATTATTTAAAAGCTTGTCAGGGTTTTGGTAAGAATAGAGAGGCAAGAATTTCTTACACAGCATGCCAGATCAGCACAGTTTCCAATCTGACATTATAGGCCTTTGAGTAATGTGTCATCAAAATCACACAGTATTTATGGTTGACATGCTCAAGAAATTAAAAGCACTCAATTTTATGCAAGGCATAGATGTGAATGACTGAAAGAGCTGAATATTATTCAGTTGTGATGAATATCCATCTTCCACAGATGTTTTGATTCTTTTCCAAGTAAGCCAAACCTGCTTTTAAGTTGCAGGCTTCTGAAAACTTTCTCATACCCATATCCCGTAGAGCTAATACTCAGACCATTCCAATAATCTGCCTAAATTAATTGATCCCATTAAAAAAAAAAACCTGTGTTCCCACTGACTGTATCTTTTTACATTTTTCTCTAGTCATTTATTTATTTAGAGAATGTGTATGCATGCATTAATGTGTGCTTGTGTGCCTGTGTGGATTTTTGTCATGGTGCATGTGTGGAGGTCAGAGGTTAACATGAGAATATCAGTTCTCACCAGCATGTGGGGCCTGGGGTATGAATTTAGGTTCACAGGCTTAGTAGCAAGGGCCCTTACCCACTGAACCACACCAAAGGCCTATTTCCTTAAAATTGTTTCCCATCGCTGTATCTCAAATGGCTGTTCTTCTTAAGTATAATCAATACATTCAAATGTACACACACCCGTACATTCCTTATGTCTGAAATAAAAGCTTTAAATAGTATAAGAGAAATACTTAACAAATACAAGTTGTTTTATTTTTAAATGGTAACAATATGTGGTGAACCCCTATTGAGTCTTTAATGATGCAGTTTATTTTTGGGGGGCTAAGTGTCGTGACACATGACTATATTCTCAGACCTTGGGAGGTAGAGAAAGGAAGATCAGGATTTCAAGGTCAGACTAAACTACATATGAAGTTTGAAAACAGACTGAACTATGTGTCTCAAAAAAGTATAATATTTCCGTGATATATGTTTTTCTGCTTAAAATGAATTTTTAAAATTTATCTAAAAAAATCTTTTCTCATTTAACATGCCAAGTACATTTTTCACTCCCTCGCCTCCTGCTCTCCCTCCACCTTCCCCCCTCCTATCTCCCCATCTCACCCCTCATCCACTCCTCACAGAGGGTAAGGCATTTCCCATGGGGAGTCAACGAAAACTAGCACATTGCTTTGAGGCAGAACCAAGGCCTTCCCCAATATGTCTAGGTTGAGCAAGGTATCCCTCCAAAGAGAATAGGTTCCAAAAAGCCAGAAAGGACAAGCAGTAGGAATAAATCCTTGTCTTCCTGCCAGTGGCCCCACAGTCTGCCCCAGCCATACAACTGTCACTTACATTCAGAGGGCAAAGCTTGGTCCTATGCTGGTTCCTTTGCTGTCAGGCCAGAGTTGGAAGGCTTCCATTATCTCAGGTAAGCTGTTTTGTGGGTAACCCCATTATGGCCTTGACCTCTTAGCTTATATTCTCACTCTTCCCTCTCTTCAACTGGACTTTGGGAAGTCAGCCCAATGCTCTGGGTTGTGGACTACAGGCTCCTAATACTTTGCTATATAGCTAATATTCACCTGTGAGTGGGTACATACCATGCTGATTTTTCTAGGTCTGGGTTAACTCACTATTAATTTTCTAGTTCCATCCATTAAAATGCAAATTTCAAGATGTCATTGTTTTTTATGGCTGAGTAGTATTTCATTATGTAAATTACCACATTTATCCATATTTCAGTTGAGGAGCATGTAGGTTATTTCCAGGTTTTGCCTATTACGAATAATGCAGCTATTAACATAGTTTAACAAATGTCCTTGTAATATGGTTGAGCATTATTTGGGTATATGCCCAAGAGTGGTGTTGCTGAGTCTTGTTGTAAGTTGATCCCCAGTTATCTGAGAAACCACCATACTAATTTCCATACTGGTTGTACAAGTTTACATTCCTAGCTGAAATGGACAAGTGTTTCCCTTACTCTGCATCCTCTCCAGCATAAGCAATTATTGGTGTTTTCGATCTTAGCCATTCTGACTGGTGTAAGATGGTTTTGATTTGTGTTTCCCTGATGGCTAAGGATATTGAAATTTTCCTTAAGTGTCTTTCAGCCATTTGAGATTCTTCTGTTGAGAATTCTCTGTTTACTTCAGTACCCCATTTTTTTAATTGGGTTATTTAGAATTTTACTGTCTAATTTCTTGAGTTCTTTATATATTTTGGAGATCAGTACTCTGTCTGATGTTGGGTTGGTGAAAATCTTTCCTCATTCAGTAGGGTGGCTTTTTGTCTTATTGACTCTCTCCTTTGCTTTACAGAAGCTTCTCAGTTTCAGGAGGTCCCATTTATTTATTTATTATCTCAGTGTCTGTGCTAGTGATGTTATATTTATATTTAGGAAGTAATCTGGTGTACCCATGCATTGAAGGTTAATTCCCACTTTCTATTCTGTCAGGTTCAGTGTGGTTGGATTCATATTGAGTTCTTTAATTCATTTGGACTTGAATTTTGTGCATGGCGGTAGGTATGAATCTATTTGCATTCTTCTACATGCTGACATCTAATTATGCCAGGACCATTTGTTGAATATGCTTTCTTTTTTTTTCATTGTATAATTTTAAGTTCTTTGTTAAAAATCAGGTGATCATAGCTGTGTGGATTTATGTCTGGGTCTTTGATTTGATTCCATTGGGCAACTTGTCTGTTTTTATGCCAATACCAAGCTGTTTTCAGTACTGTAGCTCTAAAATAGATCTTGATGTCAGGAATGGTGATGCCTCCAGAGGTTCCTTCATTATACATGATTGTTTTGGCTATCCTAAACTTTTAGTTTTTCCATATGAACTTGAGTATTGTTCTTTTGAGGTCTGTGAAGAATTGTGTTGAGATTTTGACAGGGATTGCAGTGAATCTGTAGATGGCTTTTGGTAGGATTGCCATTTTATTATATTGATCCTTCCTATCCAAGAGCATGGGAAAGTTCTTCATTCTCTGGTATCTTCAATTTCTTTCTTCAAAGACTTAATACTCTTTTTGAAGAGGTCTTTCACTTCTTTGGTTAGTGGTACCCCAATATAATTTTATGTTATTTGTGACTATTGTGAATGGTGACATTTCTCTGATTTCTTTCTAAGTTCCTTTATCATTTGTACATAGGAGGGCTACTGATTTCTTTGAGTTGATTTGTATCCTGCAACATTACCGAAAGTGTTTATCAGCTGTAAGAGTTCCCTGGTAGAATTCTTGTGGTGTGGGACAATGGTCTGTATTCTGTCAATTATATTTTAAATAAATGCTGATTGGCCAGTAGCCAGGCAGGAAGTATAGGCAAGACAACCAGACAGGAAGTAGAGGCAGATCAATGAGAACAGGAGAATTCTAGGAAAAGAGGAAGCCCGTTCTTCTGCAGTCCTGTCTAGCCACAGAAGAAGCAAGATGTGACTGCCCTGCTGAAAAAGGTACTGAGCCATGTGGGTAGCATAGACAAGAATAATGGGCTAATATAAGTTATAAGAGTTAATAAGACGCCTGAGCTAATGGGCCAATCAGTTTATAACTAATGTAGACCTCTGTGTGAGTTCTTTTGGACTTAACGATTGAGGGAACCAGGCAGGACAGAAAACTCAGTCAACATTGGGCTCTTAAATAGGCTGTCTTATCATCTTTGAAGCTCTGGTTAAATGTGCTAAAATCATCAGACTCTGGGGGTTTTTTGGGGGGGGGTGTTGGAGGCTTTTGATGACAGACTATTTCTTTGTATGTTATAGATTATTTAAATTGTTCCCCTGATAATTTCATTTTGGTATGTGACACTTATCCAGAAAAGTGACCATTTCTATTACATTTTCCAATTCTATGGAGTACAGATTTTTGTCATATGACCTAATGATTCTCTGGATTTATTTCCTCAGTGTCAGTTGTAATGTCCCCATTTTCATTTCTCATTTTGTTAATATGGATATTCTTTCTCTGCTTTTTGATTAATTTGGATAAGGGTTTTTCTATCTTGTTGATTTTCTCAAAGAACTAGCTCTTTCATTGATTCTTGGTATTGTTTTCTTGGGTAAGTCTGCTTCTTTTTGTTCTGGATCTTTCAGGTGTGCTGTTAAGTCACTAATGTGAGCTTTCTCCACTTTCTCTTTGTTGGCATTTAGTGCTGTGAACTTTCCTCTTAGCACAGCTTTCATAGTGTCCCATAGTTTTGGGTATGTTGTGCCTTCATTTTCGTTGAATTCTAGGAAGTCTTTAATGTCTTTCTTGACCCAGGGGTGGTTCCATTGAGCATTGTTCAATTTTCCATGAGTTTGTAGGCGTTCTGCAATTAGTATTGTTAATTCTAACTTTATACCATGGTCATCCAATGAGAATACAGTGGTTATTCCTATTTTTTGTATCTGTTGAGGTTTTCTTTGTTACTGAGTGTGTGGTAAATTTTAGAGAAGGTTCCATGAGGTGCTTAGAAAAAGGTATATCCTTTTGTGTTTCAGTGAAATGTTCTATAGATATGTTAAGTCCATTTGTGTCATGACATCTATTAGTTCCCTTATTTCTCTGTTAAGTTTCTGTCTGGTTGACCTGTCTATTGGGGAGAGTGGGGTGTTGAATTGTCCTTGTATTAGTGTTTGGGTTGTTGAATTGTCCTCATATTAGTGAATGCCTGCTGGTTGGCTAGAGAAGCTGACACAGATGGGAGAGGGACCCAGGGTTTTGCCTGGTAGGGAGGGCCTAGAAAGTGAGGTGTCCTGATCTGTGGGTGGTCACTCACCACTTGGTCCTCTCTGTGTATTTGCAGCCTGTGCTTCAGGGTTACTCTGAAGTGGCAGAGGATAGGATGGTTTGGGACAGAGTCAAGAACTTTTCTTAAACTATCACTGCATTTATTGATTTATCACATACCCTGGTGCTGACTGGTGGCTGGCCGACCAAGTCAATCTTACAGAAACTTTTCAGTTTTATGAGGTGACATCTATTAATTGTCAGAATGACTTTGTTAATGGTATTCTGTTTAGAAAACCATCTCAAATGCCAATGTTTTAAAAGCTATTCTCTAATTTCTCCTCTAATAGGTTCAGAGTGTCTGGTTCTATGATTAGGTCTTTGACCCACTTGGGCTTAAGATTGTACCAGGTGATAAATATGGATCTATTTAATTAATTCTACATGCCAACATGTGTTTTTACCATCACCATTTATTGAGGATTTTTTTCCTCATTGTATATTTATTGTTTCTTCAAAAATCAGGTGTCTGTATGTGTGCGGCTATATGCCTGGGTCTTTGATTCAATTCTGTGCACCAACATGTCTGTATTGATGCAAATATCATGTAGTTTTTATTACTATCTATCTGTTGTACAGTTTGAAATTGGAGATCAAGATATCTTCATTTTTTATTGTTGAGGATTGTTTTAGATATCATGGGAATTTTAGTTTTTCACATTATATTGAGTCATATCTTTTTAAGGTATGTAAAGAAAAGTGTTGGCATTTTGATGGGTGTTAAGTTAAATCTGTAGATTTCTTCTGCTAGGATTTCTGTTTTTACTTTGTTAATCCTACTGATCCATGAGCATGGGAGACCTTTCTTTCTTCTAATATCTTCTTAAATTTCTTTTTCAACATATTGAAATTTTGGTCATATAAGTCTTTCACTTCCTTGGTTAGGGAACTTCAAGATATTGGATATTTTTGTGGCTATTGTCAATGTTGTTTTTCCCTGATTTCTTTCTCACTCTATTTGTCATTAAATTTAGAAGGCCTAGTGACTTTTTATAGTTAATCTTTTATTCAGTCATATTGCTGATGGTGTTAATCAGCTTAGATAGGACTTCTCTTGCCAAATGTCATCACTTACCTATAAAAACATACTGTTTGCAAATAGTTTAACTTTTTCTCTTCTTTTCCAATTCATATTTCTTTGATCTCCTTCAGTTGTCTTTTGCTCTACTGAAAATTTCAAGTAGTGTATTGCCTAGGTGTAGAGATACCTTGTCTTCCTATCTTTTTTAGAATGTCTTTGAGATTTTCTCTGTTTAATTTGATGTTGTCTATAGTCTTGCTGTAAATTTTATTTATTATGTTTGGGTATATCACTATCAATATTATCTCCAACAATTTTATCATGGGGAGGGTTGGATTTTTTTCAATGGCTTACTTAAGAAAATCAACAAGATAGAAAAACCATTGTCCAAACTAACTAAAATACAGAGGGAATATCCAAATTAAGAAAAAATAAGAAATGAAAAGTGGGACATTATTAAATGATGATTAGCTCAAAACTTGTACTCCACAAAATAAGAAATTTTAAAATTAATGGATTTTTTTTCAGTTGATACTCCTAACCAGTATTCAACCAGGATCATATGAACAACTTAAGTAGACTCATAAACACTAAAGAAATAAAACAAGTCATTAAAAACATCCCCCACCTCCAAATAATTTCAGGATCAGATGATTTTAGGACAGGCGTCACTGAGATATTCAAAGAAGACCATATGCTCTTCATATTGTTCCACAAACTGAAATTAAAGGAACAATACTAAATTCATTTTATGAGAGCATATTAACTTTGATTTTCAAACCATACAAAGATTCAACAAAGAAGAGAACTACAGACAAATTTTGCTAATGAAAATAGATGCTAAAATAACTGAATCCAAGAACAAAGCAAAGACATCTTTCACCATGATCAAGTAGTCTTTATCCAGAGATGTACGGATTGTTCAACATATGAAAATAAATAATGTAATTCACTAGGAAACCAAGTTAAAAATGCATCATCTTCTAATTAGATGCTAAAAATACCATTGGGATCTCCTATTGTGATTTGATCATTTCGATGTTCTGTGTGCTTCTTGTAAATGTAGGATGAGTATTTTTGTAGTTTTTGGAAAGTTTTCTTCCATAATCTTGCAGATGTGGTATATGTCATTTACTTGGGATTTTCACTCTCACCTATGGTTGTAACTTAAAGGTTTGGATTTTTCATGATAACCATCATTTCCTGTGTAGTATTTTCCTGTTTTTTAAGAGTAATCATAATTCTTTATTATTTGTTCTAAGTGTCATCTCTTTTCCTTTAGGTCCCTGATACTTTTTATGTCTTTCCTTTGAATTTTCTAATTGGTACAATGACTATTTCTTTTCTTGAGAAGATTTTGTTCATTTATTGTATGTATCTGATTATCCGCATGTACAGCTTTATGCAAGAAGGGATCAGTTCTTACTATAGATGATTGTAAGCCACCATGTGGTTCCTGGGAATTAAATTCAGGACCTCTTGAAGAGCAGCAGTGCTCTTTACCTCAGAGACATTTCTTTAGATCCTAATGAATATTTTTATTCCAAATTAATTTCAGTTTGTATATTATTATTGAAACATTCTCAGATTTATATTTTTGGGTTTTTTGTAAATTTCTTGAACTTTTTTTGTATTTTCTTTTTCATAATGAGGAAAACTTAATTTCATCTATTGAATTTCATTTTCTACTCATTTCATTAGCTATTTCTTTCTCTTTATTGTCAGTTTTCTCTTGGAAATCTTTCATGAAATTTTAATTGTTCATTTAAATTCTCTTTCCTATGTTTCATCAAAGTCATTCTCATTAACAAACATTTCCATTTTATTAATAAGTACGTTTTGGAGAGGAGGTACTGACTTGTTCCTTTCACAGTGTTTGTATTTTTGCAATGAGATATGGGCATGTGACTTTTGGTATTATTGTGCCTGATATGGATAGAGCAGTTTGGTGCAGAGGGGAGGATATGTGGGCATGTAAGTTCTAGAGAATGGAAATGACTTAGTAATGTGAAATCAGGTGTACTAAAGGTACTTTAATGATATGTAGGATATGGTTCTTTGTCCTATTTGGTTTTTAGAAGGATAGCTGACTGGGTGGAGAATTTGGCATTTTAGTGTGAGATGTCTGTGAGTTTCAGATTTAGGTAGGGTGCACCCTGGAGTAATTCTATGTTTAAATTGTAATACATACCAAAACTGATCTGGGGGTAGGGAAGGTTATGTGCTGGGGAGGTTCAGAAACACTCAGTGAGCTAGAGCATGAAGAAAAATGTTGGAAAACTGGCTGTGAAAATAGGTTTGATGTTATATCAGCAAATCGGATCTTATGGAAATGATGATTCTATTCATGCTTTGAAATTGCCATACCTTTATCCAATGTATTTCAATCTTATATACAGTGCTCTCCCTCTCATGAATTAACCCCATGATCGCTCATTTTCTTTTTATGTCTACTTTTGGTCTTATTTATTATGACAATTTTTATGGTTACCAGTAACCCAGTGAATCTAGGTAGTTCAATACATGTGCAAATATTTATGGCTCCATCCACTGTGACATGGGTAAGACACTCTTGGCTATATTTTACCCCCCAAAATGTCCCTCATTCTCATAGTGGCAATCAGCTTCCAGTAGCTCCTCAGCTGTTGAGAGGGACCTTAGGAGGTACCTCCTGAACCCCATTGGAATTTTGACTTACACCATCTTACATAACCCTAGGCAACCGTTCCTGCTCTTAATTGATGTCTATCTCTTATGTCATGGCCAGGAGAAAGAGTTTCAGTTCTCTTTGTGACTCTTAAATACTACATTGTTCTTTTTGTTTTTATTTCCTTAATTCTTAAATTCATAACGTTGTGTTCTTTTGATCATTCACTCGTGTATATAATTTATTATGATAATATTTATCTATGTTGTCATTTCCTGTTTTCTTAAAAATCCAGTTGATAAACTTGTGTGCAACTAGTACTTCTCAGTGCTCAAGTTCATTTAGGACCCACTAAATTTTAAAAGATTGTTGAATGAAAATGGTTAATGCACTTTTTGCTGGAGCATGGCAAGTTTACCAGTGACTACTTTACTGAAGAAAATGACATCTCTACATGCAACCATCTGAACTCAGTTGCTTCTCAGTAAAGTAGAAGTCCTCATAAGCCCTTCTTCTATCCAGAAGGGAATATTTAAAACTTCAGTTCTCTGCAGGTATTTTGTGGCTGTTGGTTTAAAGTTCATATTTTATTGACTGTCATCTCCAGAACACAGCATTTACATTTACTCCTCCAAATCCTCTTGCTCCTTTATGCTTTCCCATATCTCTCTTGCAATGTTCCCTCGTCTTTGGAGCTAATATAGATGTCCCACATAGGTATGAGCGTTCCAAATCTCTTTCCAAAATCACTTACTCGGTGACATGGGGCTTTTTCAAGATAATCTAAGTGTAGATTAATAAGTTATAGAACAACCCCAAATGCTGAATATACCCATTGTGAAAATACCTATGTATTCATTTAAAGCAAGATCGCTACAACACATGGCAACATCAGGATATACAAGAAGAGTCACACTGAGGGCTTAGCATGCATAGTATAAAATAAAGCAAAGGCCTTGAACGAGTCAAGTGACTTTTTACAATGAACACGTGCCATCAAAGTTGTAGTTTCTGATACTGTGAATTGATTAAAAAATAATGATATTAGATCATGTCTTTATTAAACTTACTGCTAATATTAGGAACTAATATCATTTAGTTGAGAACAGAAATCAGTATTAAACCAACTAATGATAAATAAAGAAAAAATACACATTGATGAATATAGCTGTATTATAGTATCCACAGTGTTTAAAAATCAGTAAAACTATGAAGGACTGCAGTAATAATGTGAGAGGAGAAGGGTGGAAGGAGGCAGAAAAAATAATTTAGAAATGAGAGTAAATTACACAGATTTTAACTGGAATAATGGAAGAAAACTGTATACTACAGAAACATACAGAAAAATACATAAAACCCAGTAAAACAATACAACATTATGAAACATAAAAGAAAATGATTAAGATGTAGTTAACTGAGAGTGAATATATTCAAGAATTAAAATAGGAGAAAAAAACAATGAATAATATAACTACACTGTCAAACAGGGCATGTCCTTGGTGGTTTGTCCTTTTCTTCCTATCTTCCCCATGAAGATTCTTGTAGAAAAATATATGAAGGGCAAGGTGCAGTTTGTAATGTTAGCTCTAATCTAGAAAATCAAATTTATAGGACTGCTGTTCCCAGAGTGGTTTAATCAACATTTTTGTTGGTTTTTTATTGATTTCTTAGTAAATTTTGATGAGTAATTTATTGCAATTTAGTTCTCATACTCATCTTGTGTTTTTTTTTAATTTTTTCTTTTTTTAAATATTTATTATGTATTTTGTCTGCATCTATGCCTGCAGGCCAGAAGAGGGCACCAGACCTCATTACAGATGGTTGTGAGCCACCATGTGGTTGCTGGGAACTGAACTCAGGACCTTTGGAAGAGCAGACAGTGCTCTTAACCACTGAGCCATCTTTCCAGCCCTCATCTTGTGTTCTTGAAGCAGTTATGGAACCCTGAAGCTTCAGGGGAGAGTCAGCTTTGGATGTCAGCTGATCCACACCATGGATCAGCTATGCAATCTACCACCTCAGTTTTACTTTCTAAATCTGCCCACTGTGTTCCCACTACTTATTAAGGTGTTAGAAGTCAGTCTCTTCCCAACTTGCCACACACAGGTGTCATCTCTTTCATGGTCTTTCCCACTGTTGTCATTGAAATAATTTGCAGTAAGAATTTCTGCTCATTCTTGGATATGGCAATTCTGTCCCTTGCTACACATCTTACTTTTGACATATTTTCATTTGACAACTGTGCATGCAGGCATGGTTGCAACTTTACAGCTCATGGTTCTTTAACCTGTAGTTTCTAAAGAAACAATTTGCCATAAGAATAGATGCCCTTAAATGGTGAAGTCTAGAACTTCACATGAAGATAATCTGGCTCCCATTCACATGCCCCTTTTCTGCCTGTACATCTACAGCTTAAGTTTATCCTTCTAGGTTTAATATTTTCAGCACACAGATTTTCAGTGTAGACTATATTTTGGAGTATGTTTTTTAGAATAATGCTAATCAAGAACACTTCAAGTTTTGTGATAAATTCTTGTATCCATAGTCTGAGTAAAGAAATGTGTACGTGGGCACTTGATAAACTCTTTCCTTTCATGACAGGGAATCTTGACATTCCAGGATGTGGCAATTGATTTTTCTCCAGATGAGTGGGACTGCCTCGACTTTGCACAGAGGACTCTGTACAGGGAAGTCATGTTGGAGAACTACAGTAACATGGTCTCTGTGGGTGAGACTTTTTTCTTTCCTGATTCCTTCTTTATCATAATTGTTTCCTACAAGTATGTTTTACACTTATGTCTGAATTGTCTGCCTCATTTTCACATGTCAATTTAATAAAAATCTTAGAGTTCATCATTTAGAACACAATGATTTGTGTAACTATCTTGTTAATATATTCCTGACTCCTGGAGATGGCATTCATCATTCAAACATTTATAATACATTTTACTTTTCAGACACATCATAGATTATATATTGATTTGTAATGTAATGATTCATTACATATTTGCATTTAGATTCAATAGTAATTTACAAAGAAACTCAAAGTACAGAATACTAAAGAAAATGATTTTGAGTGTTTTAAAATATTGGGAAATAGCAATTAGGTAATTATATTTGGAATTTTATGTTATATGCCCTCTTATATAGTCAATATGTGGTTTATTAGAAATCCATGATTTTATTGTTATCCCAAGTTATACCCATATATCTCTTCCAATATTCAGGTATTTCAGTGTCAAAACCAGACCTGATCAGCTCCCTTGAACAAAGCAAAGAGCACTGGAATGTGAACACAGGAAAGAAAGAAGACAATGAAAAAGGTAAGCCACAGGAAGTGTTAGCACATATGGGAAATATAGGGCATGGAGGAATTCTGTCCTGAAGTGGGGTTTGCAAAGATCTTTACCTGAAATGGTATAAAAATTCACATTGAATAATTATTCTAAATTTCTTTATAAGTCTCATTCACATAAAATGACCTAAAAATTCACATTGAATAGTTAACTTTAATTATGATATAAAGCAGAAGTAAGATGATTTATTGCCATATCCTTGAATGATACCAGGTCCTGAAATGAACAATATTGAAATGAAAATTAGCATTAAAAATTTTTTCACAGTGTTTCAAAGATTATTTCTCTGTACACGTTCATGTCTGCTTGTTTGCACTTATTACGTGGTTTTCTCTATTTGTTAGAATCACATAAAATCAGAAAATATAAATTTTATAGTTGGACTCATTTTGGAAGATTGTTGAATTCGTTCTTTGCATTAAAATCTACAGAATTTCAAAGATAACTTTTTCTATTTCTGCAAAATATTCAAGAAACTAAGAGTTGTTTATTCATACATGTTATTGATCTATTTTAATATCTGAAAATCTGAATATCAGAATTTATGTTACTTTTCACATAAAGGTTGTGTTTTCTTATATGTTTTTATATCTGTCTAAATTTGAGCTTGCTTGAAGAAGCAAATTTGTATATACTTTCATTATTTTGAATGCCTCACCATGACTTTTGATCAGATTCAACTCCCCAACTCTTCCCATGTTCTGCTTCCTCCAGATATCTTTGATTTTTTTTCCCCATCTTCATTTATACTCAGAGTTCAATCTGTAATTCCCGTACAATCCTGGGTGTTGAGAATGGCCTGCATATGGTTGAACTATCAGGAGTTACACATTTTTAAAATAAACTTAATGCCCTTTCTCCAATCATCTTTAAGATGATAGGAACTTCACAGCAAGGCTTAGGAATCCAAATCCCATCATCCTTTCTTTATAGAATATTAATCTGGCTTGAGCTTGCTCAGGTCTGATGCATGCTATCCTGATCACTTGAGTTCTTATGGGCAACTGTCATGTTGTATACAAAGAGTACTATTTTCTTATAGTCATTCATGACTTCCTGCCTTACTATGTATTATCACTGTCCTGAATGAGCTCTGAACAGTCCATAGAATGGGTTTGATATAAGAAGCATACTAGATAAAACTGAATATTTTCTTATTGTTTGTACCATGTCCACCTGTGAGTCCCTTTTTAGTTGGCAAATTCCACTAGAAGCAGTGGGAATGAAGGCCTAGAGATGCAACTGTATTTCATTATGAACATATATACAAAAGTCGTCGATAAAATATTTGCATCGTGAATCCAATAGTATATCAAAAAGGTGATCTACATAGGCTTTATCTCAAGATGTGTAGGGCTAGATAAACAATTCAAAACCAGTAAAGGTAATCTACCACTTATACAAACTGAAAGTCAAATTCCAGATGTTTATTTCATTAGATGCAGAAAAGCCTTTGTCAAAATTAACACCCCATTTTTGATAAAAGTCCTGGAGAGATTAGGGATGCAAGGGACATACCTCCAAATGAAAGACACAATTTGCAGCAAGCCAATATCACACACAAACTAAATCGAGAGATATTCAAAGCCTTTCCACTAAAATAGGGAACCATTTAAATGGTACTCACTCTCTCCATATGTATTCAATACAGCACTTGGAATCTTAGCTAGAACAGTAACGAATGAAGAAGATTAAAAAGTGATGAATAATAAAGGAAGAGATCAAAGTAACTTTATATGCCGATGGTATGAATTTAGGTTTACAGACTCTAAGAACTCCACCAAGAATCTCCTACAAGTGAGATATACTTGAATCAAACTTAAGGGGTGCAAAATTAACAAAAGCAGTAGCCCTCCTCTATAAAAATGAGAAAAGATTTACATGGAAATAAGGGAAACGATGTCTTTTAGAATAGCCTCAGAAAATAGTTGGGGTAATTCGAACTAAGAAAGTTAAAGACCCTTATAGAAATGGATCAGAAGATAGAAAAAAATTCCTGTGCTCAAGGACTGGTCAATTAATGTAGTAAAAATGAACATCTTATTGAAAGTAATATATTGATTCAGTGATAATCCCATCATTAAATTCTGTCACAATTCTTGAAGATCGCAAAAAAGACCATCTTCAGCAACATATGGATACAAACAAACAAAAATTCAAAATAGTTTAAACAATCATGAAAAATAAAACTATATATGCGGGATAGTATCATCCACAATTTTATTTATTATTTTATAAATAATACCAATCAAAATTTCCACTTCCTTCCTCCCACTTCCCTCCCGCTCTCCCACACACCCTTCCCCCCCATTCCCATTCAGTCCTAAGAGAGGGCAAGGTACCCTGCCCTATGGGTTCCCCCATCCATCCAGGCTTAGGAAGGTGTGCATCCAAATAGACTAGGATACCAAAAAGCCAGTACATGCAGTAGAGACAAATCCCAGTGACATTATCATTGGCTCCTCATTCTGCGCTAATTGTCTGCCACATTTAGAGGGTCCAGTTTTATCTCATGCTCCTTCAGTCCCAGTCCAGCTGGATTTGGTATGCTCCTATTAGCTCAGGCACACTGTCTCAGTGGGTGGGTGCACCCCTTGTGGTCCTGACTTCCTTGCTCATATTCTCCCTCCTTCTGCTCTTCAACTGGACCTTGGGAGCTCAGTCCAGATGATGTTTCTCTGATTTCCTTTTCAGCTTCTTTATACTTTTTGTATAGGAGGGCTACTGATTTTTTCGAGTTGATCTTGTATCCTGCCACATCACTGAAGGTATTTATCAGCTCTAAGAGTTCTCTGGGGTATTTGGGGTCACTTATGAACACTATCATATCATCTGCAAATAATGAAAGTTTGACTTCTTTTCCAATTTGAATCCCTTTGATCTCCTTATGTTGTCTTATTGCTANTATCATATCATCTGCAAATAATGAAAGTTTGACTTCTTTTCCAATTTGAATCCCTTTGATCTCCTTATGTTGTCTTATTGCTATTGCTAGAACTTCAAACACTATGTATGAGAGATATGGTGAGAGTGGACAGCCTTGTCTTCTTCCTAATTTTAGTGGAATCACTTTTGAGTTTTTCTCCACTTAATTTGATATTAGCCGTCAGCTTGCTGTATATTGCTTTTATTATATTTAGATATGATCCTTGTATCCCTAATCGGTTCAAGACCTTTATCAAAATGGGTGTAATTTTGTCAAATGCTTTTTTGGCATCTAATGAAATGATATGTTTTTTCTTTCAGTTTATTTATATGATGGATTACTTTGATAGATTTCGTATGTTGATCCAGCCCTGAATCTCTGGGATGAAGCCTACTTGATCATAATGGATGATTTTTTGATGTGCTCTTGGATTCAGTTTGCCAGTATTTTATTGAGAATTTTTACATCGATGTTCATGAATGAGATTGGCCTGTAATTCTCTTTCTTGGTTGAGTCTTTGTGTGGTTTTGGTATCAGGGTAATTATAGCTTCATAAAGAGTGTTTGGCAGTGATTTCAGTTTCTATTATGTGGAATACATTAAGGAGTGTAGGTATTAGCTCCTCTTGGAAGTTCTGGTAGAATGCTGCAATAAAACCATCTGGCCCTGGGCTTTTTTTTGGTTGGGAGGTTTTTGATGACAGCTTCTATTTCCTCACGACTTATGGGTCTATTTAAATTGTTCACCTAGTCTTGATGTAATTGGTATATGGTATTTATCTAAAAAATTGTCCATTTTACATTTTCCAATTTTGTGGATTACAGGCTTTTGTAGTAAGACCTAATGATTCTCTGAATTTCCTCAGTGTCTGTTGTTATGTCTCCTTTCCATTTCTGATCTTGTTAATTTGTGTATTCTCTCTCTGCGTTTTAATTAGGTTAGAGAGGGGTTTGTCTTGTTGATTTTCTCAAAGAACCAGCTCTTTGTTTCATTGATTCTTTGGATT
>LOEQ01011527.1:0-26592 GCA_001685075.1 Bramus lutescens
TGACAAGAAGAGCTCCGGTGTCGCGTCTTTTCCTTGCTGGACAAGGGTGGGGCATGACATATACCCAAAAGTGTCATTGCTGGGTCTTCAGGTAGGCTGTTTCCTAATTATCTGAGAAAATGCCATACTGATGTCCAAAGTAGCTGTACCAGTTTTAACTCCCATCTGCAGTGCAGGAGTGTTCTGATTACCCCACATCCTCTCCAGCATAAGTTGTCATTGTTATTTTTGATCTTGGCCATTCTTACAGGTGTAAGATGGAATCCCAGAATTGTTTTGATTTGCACTTCTCTTATGATCTCCAATGACTAAGGATGTTGAGCACTTCCTTAAGTGTCTTTCAGCCATTTTACATACCTCTGTTGAGAGTTTTCTGTTTAATTCAGTACCCCATTTTCTTTAAAGATTAGCCCTTTGTCCAATGTGGGGTTGGTAAATATCTGTTCCCATTCAATAGGCTGCCATTTTGATTTGTTGACCAAGTCCTTTGCTTTACAGAAGCAACTCAGATTCAGGACGTCCCAGTTATTTTTTCTCTCAGAGTGTGCACCTGAAGTAATAATTAGAAAGTAGTTTTCTGTGCCAACGCATTCAAGTCTATTTCCACATTTCATTTCTGTGAGGTTCAGAGTGGTTGGTTTTATGTTGAGGTTCTTGATTTATTTGGACTTGAGTTTTGTGTATGGTGATTAAGATCAATTTTCATCCTTCTACATGTTGAAATCCAGTTATGCCAGCATCATTTGTTAAGTGTTCTTTCTTTGTTACATTTTATATTTTTTGTTTCTTTGTCAAAAATTAGGTGTTTGTAGCTGTGTGGATTAATATCTGGGTTTTCTATTTAGTTCCATTTGTCCTCCTTTCTGTTTTGATGCCAGGGTGTTTTTGGTATTGTAGCTCTGTAGTAGAATATAAGGTCAGGGATTGTGATTCCTCCAAATGTTCCTTTATTGTACAGGATTGTTTAGGCTATCCTGGGCTTTTTTTTTCCATATGACGTTGACTATTATTCTTTTGATGTCTGTAAAGAATTTGGCTGGTATTTAGATGAGCATTGCATTGAAGCTGTAGATTGATTTGTGTAAGATTACCATTTTTACTATGTCAATTCTACTTACCCAAGAGCATGGGATGTATTTCCATTTTATGGTGTCTTCTTCAATTCCTTTGTCCAAATATTTAAAGCTCTTATAATACAGGTTTTTCACTTGTTTAGGTAGAGTTATGCCAAGATATTTTAGTTTATTTGTGGCTATTGTGAAGGGTGATATTTCCCTGATTTCTTTCTCAGACCATTTATCATCTGTATAAAGGAGCGTTACTGATTATTTTCAAGTTAATCTTGTATCCTGATACATTACTGAAGATTTTTGTGAGTTGTAGAAGTTCCTTGGTAGAATGTTTTGTGTCGCTCATGTATACTGTCATACCATCAGCAAATAGTGATAGTTTGACTTCTTTTCTGATTTATGTCTTCATTATCTTCTTTTCTTGTCTTATTCCTTTAGATAGAATCTCAAATACTATATTTAATAGATATGAAGAGCACAAACTTATCTTGTTCCTGATTTCAGTGGGATCACTTTGAGTTTCTCTCCATTTAGTTTGATTTTGTCTATTAGTTTGCTGTATATATATATGTTTAAGTATGCTCCTTGTATCTCTGCTCTCTCCAAGACCTTTATCATGAAGAAATGATGCATTTTGTCAAAGGCTTTTTCATTATCTAATGAGATGATCATGTTTTTTTTTTCTTTCAGTCTATTTATGTGGTAGACTACATTGACAGATTTTTGTATGCTGTATAATCCCTGCATCTCTTGAATGAAGTCTACTTGGTCATGGTGGATAATTTTTCTGATATGTTATTGGATTCAATTTGCCAGTTTTTATTTTTTACATCAATGTTCATGAGTAATTTTGGTCTGTAATTCTCTTTCTCAGTAAAGCCTTTGTGTGGTTTGGATATCAGCATAATTGCCTCCTTGTAAAAGGTTTTGGCAATATCCCTCTGTGTCTATTATGTAGAGAAACTTGAAGAGTATTGGTATTAGTTCTTCTTTGAAAATCTTGTTAAATTGTGTGCTGAAACCATCTGGTCCTGGACTCTTTTTGTGTGGGAGACTTGATGACTGTTTCTATTTATTTTGTAGTTATAGGTATATTTAATCTGCTTATCTGCTCTTGATTTAATTTAATTTTGGTGATATTTATCCAGAAAATTATCCATTTCCTTTAAGTTTTCCAACTTTGTGAAGTATGAGTTTTCAAAGTATGACTTGATGTTTCTCTGCATTTCCTCCATGTCTGTTGTGTCTCCCTTTTCATTTCTGATTTTGTTAATTTGGATAGTCTCTCTTGATTTTTGGTTAGTTTGGATAAAGTTCTGTCTATTTTGTTGATTTTCTCCAAGAATCAATTCTTGGTCTCATTGATTTTTTGTATTGTTCTCTTTGTTTCTATTTTGTTGATATCAGCTTTCAATTTGATTATTTGCTGTCATCTAGTCCTCCTGGGTGAGTTTGTTTCTTTTTGTTCTAGAGTTTTGTTAACTCACTGGTGTGGGATTTTTCCAGCTTCTTTATGTAGGCCTTTAGTGCTATGAACTTTCCACTTAAATTTGGGTATGTTGTGTAGTCATTTTCATTGAGATTTAGAAAGTCTCTAATTTCTTCCTTTATTTCATCCCTTGTCCATTGGTAATTCAAGTTAGCATTGTTTAACTTCCATGTGTTTGTGGGTTTGTAGTAAATGAGGGGAGCGGGCCTGCTTTTCGTCCGGCCCAGCTCCCGCACGGCTAGCTTATACCATGAAATAACAACACACCAATTGTATTCATTTAAACACTGCCTGGCCCATTATATNTATTAACCAATGAAAGTAACACATAGACAGATGACCCTCCTACATCATGGGTTCTCTAAAATTAGGGTTGTTGTTGAATTGTCACTTTAAGCCATGGTGAACTAATAAGATACTGGGAATTATTCCAATTGTTTGTATCTGTTGAGGCTTGCTTTTTCCCTAGTATGTGGTTAATTTCTGAGAAGGTTCCATGAAGTACTGAAAATAATGTATATTCTTTTGTGTTTAGATGAAAGGTTCTATAGATATCTCTTAAGTCCGTTTGAGTCATAACATCTGTTGTTCACTTATTTCTCTGTTAATTTTCTGTCTTGCATACCTGTCCAGTGGTGAGAGTGTGATGTTGAAGTCTTCCACTGTTAGCATATGGAGTTTAATATGTGATTTAAGTTTTTGAAATGTTTCTTTCACATATGAATGTGGCCTCATATTTGGGGCATAGATGATCAATATTAAGATTTCCTTTTCAAGGATTTTTCCTGTGACTAATATGAAATGTCCTTTTTGTCTCTTTTGATTGATTTTAGTTTGAAGTCTATTTTGTCAGATATTAGGATAGCTACACCAGTTTGTTTCTTAGGTCCATTCCTGACACTTTACTCTGAGGTTATGTCTGTCTTTGAGGGTGTTTCTTGCATGCAGCAGAAGCATGGATTCTGGTTTTGTGTTCAATCTGTTAGCCTGTGCTTTTATACGTAAGTTGAGTCCATTTATATTAAGAGATATTAATGACAAATAATTGCTAGTTACTCTTATTTTAGTTTTTGTTGTTGGCTATGTTATTATGTGTGCTTTTCCCTTCTTTGTGATTTGCTGCAGTGAGGTCATATATTGTCTGTGTTTCTTGGATGTAGCCAATGTCTTTATGTTGTAATTTTCCTTCTTTGTGTAGGGCTGGGTTTGTGGCTAGGTATTGATTAAAACCTTTTCTGCCATGGAATATCTTGTTTTATTTATGTATGGTGATTTAACGTTTTGTGATTATAGTATTCTGGGCTGGTATCCATGGTCTCTTAATGTCTGAAAAATGCTTGACCAAGATCTTCTGGCTTTCATTGTTTCCACTGAGAAGTCAGGAGTAATTCTGATAGGTCTGCCTTTGTGTGTTACTTGGCCTTTTTCCTTTGCTGCTCTTTATATTCTTTCTTTATTCTGTATGTTTAGTGTTTGGATTATTATATGAAAAGGGGACTTTTTGTTTGGTTAACTCTATTTGGCATTCTGTAATCTACTTGTGTCTTCATATGCATATCTTTCTCTAGGTTGGATAAGATTATCTCTATGATTTTATTGAATATATTTTCTGTGCTTTTGATTAGACTTCTTATTCTATCCCAATTATGCTTAGGTTTGGTCTTTTCATGGTGTCCCATTTTCCTGGATATATTGTGTGAATCTTTTTTTATATTTACTGTTTTCTTTTACCCATGAGTCTATTTCCTCTATTGTATCTTTAGTGTTTGAGATTCTCTCTTCCATCTCTTTTATTCTGCTGTTTATGTTTGCATTTGTGGTTCCTGATGGTTTTCTTATAATTGTGTTTCCAGAATTCCCCCAGTTTGTGTTTTCTTTATTGTCTCTATTTTAGTTTTCAAGTTTTGAATTGTTTCTTTCATCTGTTTGCTTCCTTTTTTATTTTCTTTAATGGATTTGTTTATATCTTCCATTTTTTGTTTGTCTTTTTATTCATTTCTTCAAGGGAATCTTTCATTTCTTCTTTAGGGGTCTCAAACATTCTCCTAAAGTTATTTTTTGGGTTGTTTTCTTTTACATCAACTGTATTGGAGTGTTCAAGTCTTGTTGTGGAGCCGCTAGTTTTTGCTGGTGTTATGCTATTCTTTGTGCTGTTGAGTGTGTTCTTATCTTGTCTACATCACTTTTCCCCTGGTTGGTGTAGTTGAGGCTGTGTCTCTGGTGATCATCCTTCCAGTGGCCAGTGGATCCAAGGCTCAGATGGTTGCTTCTTATGTTGCAGTTGGGGCTATGTTTGCAATCATCCCAGAGGTCACTCAGCATTCCCAGAGGTCAACTGGCACTCTCTCAAGAATAGCTCCATAATTCTGGTGATCATTTGGGCCTGTTCCAATGTACATCACTGGCTCATGCCTACGCCCACTGATGTCACTGGCTCAGGAATAATCCCACAGATTTGTCTGGGTCAGGCCTGTTGCAGTAGTAGTAGTAACCGACTCAGGCCTGACAGAGGTCGCTGGCTTAGGGTTGCTTTTGTGGAGGTCACTGGCTATGTCCTGCTCAAGTAGAGGTTGCTGGCTCAGGCCTACTCTTGCAGAGGTCCTTACCTTGGATCTGGCCCTGCAGTGGTCTTTGGCTCGGGCTTGCTTCCTTGGTGGTATCTCCCTTGTAGCTGCACCCTTGGAGGTGATTGGCTCAGGCCTGCTGCAGCAGAGGTTGCTGTCTCAGGCCTGGTCCTGTGGAGGTCACCCACTAAGGCCTGTTCCTGCAGAGGTCTGGTGTGAGAGGTTCTTCTGTCTATGTGTTGCTTTTACTGGTCTCTGGCTTGGGCCTGGTCTTGCAGAGGTGTCTGGCTTGGTCCTGCTCCCTCAGCAGTTGCTTTCTTGATGATATTGTTTTTATAAACTACATACAAATGTAAAATCAGGAAGCAATATATTAAACATTTTGCTATCATAATTTCTCAATTTACATTCAGATTAGGTTTGGAAGTTTCTTAAAACTCAGGTTGTGGCACAACACAGTTTCTGTGAAAACAGAAGCACCTGGACACTATTGAAATGATGCCAATGTTGCTGACAAACCAAATGCTTGACTTAATTTTAAGTGTAAATTTAATTAGTTGCTCATGGTAAGCAACAACTGTAGACTTAGCACAATATTTAAGATGTAAGTCAGACATTTATATGCTATTATTTGCATGTATCCATGTTAAAGATCTTAATTTTTATTAACATATGATATATACTGTAACAGAAATTGTTATGGTATTTTTACATGTCCATATATTGTATTTTTATTAGACCTTCTCCTATTACCCTTTTTTATTTCTCTTACATTTAGCTAGTACCCTTTCTCTTACACATAGTCATTCTACTTTCATGTCTTTCTTTTTTATTTATTATTTCTTTGTCTCTTTCAGTGTGTTTATTTGTTGCTTATTTATTTATCAATTTATTATTTATTATTTGTTCATTAATTCATTCATTCAATTGTTTGTATATTTTTGGAAATCCTGTGAGCTCTTTTAAGGATTTTAATGGGCTATTCAGTGAAATATTATCCATAGAAACATGGACTTCTTTCTCATCAGTGATGCTAAAAGCTTACTTACCCAGTCAGCATGTAACCCTAGATATACTTGGGGAGGCATTGTGAATCCTCCCCATTAACTGCTATTACCTGTTATAAGTCCTAAGATTTGGGAAAAGATAGAGCCATGAGGATTTATTGTTACCCATCCCACAAAATTCTGATAGACTTGGTCCCTCACAGGTCTTTTGCCAGTGATATCAACTGATTTGACATCAAGAGCAAAACAGTGATGCCGTGCTCAGAAGAGTGTTCTACCCCACTTACTGCTTCTTCCATATCTTTTCTTGTTTGTTTCTTACATTCTTTCTGCAATGATCCATGAAACTTGGAGTGGGTAATATAGTATTTAACAGCCATTTATCAACACTTTGAGTTGTTATAAGCCTCAGCATTTAAAATTGTTCATTTCAAAGGGAAGTTTCTGTGATCAAATCTGGCCACATTACAAATTTATCAGAACAAACATAATTATTTAGGTGGCATCTAATGTGTGTTTCATCTTGTCTCTTAAAACTGAACAATGACTACTGTTTTCACACTAACATTGTTTCCACACATTCCTGTTTCCTCATGACTTGCAGGTTTGTATGAGTTTATAGTTACTCCTGTGCAACATGCCTCAAATCTGATCAACAATCAATGGGTTATGCTAATTTATGATTCACCATTATTGCACTAGCAGACACTTTTCGACTTGCTAGTCAGTAGTATAGAACATTGGATCCCTAGATGAGTTAGAATTTTGATGGCAATTCTCCCACAGCATATACCCTGGCTCTATGAAAGGAGGCTTCCAGCCCAGTTTCAGCTTTATCTCTTCTTAGTCTTGTGACTAAGGCAATAAGTATCTTTAGTATTAAATATTTACTATCTGGTAGGCAATTACCAGATGAAACAAATGGAAATATACTAGGGGCCTCAGAGGCCTCACTGACCAACCACCTAAAAGAAAGTCTATTCCTAATAACTGAGATTTTGAGCTAAGAACCTATGATTTCAGAAAGAAGTTTCAGGGATCCATTTATAGTACTTCCATTTAAACTGTTTTAAATCATATCATACACACTGTCATTCATTTGATACATTAGTCATCTCTACCTTATAGTAACCTGAAACAGGCTAAATTACTCTTTAAAGGGAAAGTTGTATGAAATACTAAAATGTCACGGTTTGAGGAAACCTTAAAAAGTCATTGGAGAGCACTGTCAAGTTCTACAACTACTGAAAAAGAAAGTGGCTACTTGATGGTTAATTTACTCTGCAGACATTGGCTGGCCTCTTAAAGTGTTCTGAGACTAATCTCAATATTTGTATTCACAATAAAAAATATCTGCTCTTGATAGTTTTTTTCTGATGAAATAATACTCCAAGTTTTTTAACATTTAAGGTTATCCCAAAGGCTCACAGAAGAAAGATACATCTTTCAAAACAATGGAGCTGTGGTCATCCAGATAAATGGAAAATAATTCAAATTCTGAGTACTGTATCATAAAAAGTTCCCCTAGGTTATGATACTTGGAACAGCCTAAACTCTAGACTAGGCATTGTAAATCACTTTTTTATGCTGTTGTCCATTTGTTCAAGAAGTTTCCACTACTTATTTTCCATTTTCTTAGGACAAAAATGTCTAGAATGTTTTGTTTAGGGGAAAAAGTGAACACATATTAATTAATATCTATACTTATCTTTAAGTTAAATACCCAAGGCAACTGGAAATATGCAGCATGATGTGGGTTATATTTGTTTATTATTTAATTTTTATTATTGAGAAAGTAGAAATTTATTTTTTATTACATTTTTTCTCAATATTTCATTAACTGAACAGGTGATAAACTCATTTAGATTTTATAAATCTCTACCTAGAAAATGACGTTGAAACTGTGTATTCTTCTTGATAGCATTTTCTTCTATTTTCAGTCTCAGTGCTATTTAGTGTTTTTTTAATGTTTGGTGCTTACATTGAATTTATTTTGGGTAATTTTTTTCCATTTTATTGTTAATAGTTTTACAAAAATTCAATATACATGATATTGGATATCTTCAGCAAATTAATCATGTTGCTTGTGCTTAGCTTTGGGTAAATCTTTGACTTAGTATTTGAAGCTATTTTAAATATCTTTTCACTGGAGAATTTTGTATTTTGAGATTTAAAAAATACTTTCAATATTTAGCCCATATGTTTTCTGTCTTTTATTTCTTTTTTTGAGTACTTAATTCAATTGTATGAATACCTACTTGCTTAAATTTAAAAGTACCTTAGCAGTTTATAATAAACCTAAACAAGTGAGATATCAATTATATTAAATTATTATATGCTCACATATAAAAAATCTTTCAAATTATATCATGGCAACTTAAATTAATATGTTATACATAATTGTTACTATTGCAACCTAAACAAATTTTAGTAACATTTGTGCAATGTGTTTCTGCAGGTTTAGCTTGATTGTATTAATTGCCGTTAAAAACCAGGACCCCATAGGTGGATCCACATCCTCCTGGCTGGCATCCTAAACTATGTAAGTGGAGAGAGGAAGAAAGCAGTAGCATGCAGTTTCTGCTTTTATCCAGATTAAGGTCTCGATGTCGTCAGTTGTGTAAAGCTCCTACAGCTTTGCTTCCCTGCCATGGAGAACAGTTGGCTTACAATGAACTAGAATGAAGTCTGGTTCCTTTAAGGTGCTTTTTCAGAGTGATTTTTTATAAAAGAAGGAAAGCTAAGAAATGCTAGCAGCAATTAAATATTTTAATAATGCAAAAAACACCTTAAATATAATTCTACGAGATAGAAAAATTCCACAGATCTTCAAAAAATGTTTAAATATTCCTGCATAATGTAATTCTGATATAATGAATGTATTGGACAGCATCAGAATTGACAAATAAGGACCTGTATGTGGCTTTGTGGGTGTCAGCTCCTGCTGCCAAGCCTAACACCTAGAGTTTAGCCCCTATGCCTACATTGTACAAGGAGAAACTTCTGGAATGAGTTATGCATATGAAGGCAAGTACATGCACACTCATTCACACACACACACACGCACACACCTTAAAATGTGTTTGAATATGAGACATATGTATATTAGTTGTAAAATATAACTGGTTTAGCTGTTATATTTCCATATGTGCACATATACAGTCCATGTACTACCATTTCCTCTCGTATGCCTTCCTCTCCACGTAAGCTTACACATTCTTTAACTAGATGTCTTATTTTCATGACCTTCCTTTCTTTTCCCCTTAAAATCCACAGAAGAGAAATAATATACTTTTTTATGAGGCTGACTTGTTTCACTTAATGGTGTTCTACAATTCTATCAATTTTCTTGCTATGCAGTTTGTTTATGGCTGAGAAAAAATTACATTATGTTTTTATACTACACTTTGTTGATTTAACAGTTAATTGACATATAAGCTGACTTCATGATTTGGCTACTGTGAATACTAATGTGATGCATAGAGACATTCTTATATTTTGATAGTAAGTTGGCTTTGGGTTGTTTTATATATATCCAGCAATTTTATTATTTTGAGGACACATGGAAGCTGTATTGTATGTGTTTGATGGTGTGTGGTATATACACTTGCGTATACATGTACTTGTACATGCACAATAGTCAACAGACAGTGTCAGCTGTCTTTCCCTATTGCTCATTGCCTATTCCTTTAATACAGTTTCATAAACCTGAGCTAGGCTGGCAACCATCAAATTCTCAGCTATCCTCTTATCTTTGTAATTGTGGTGAACCCAACAAAGGAGAATGGAGCTAGAATTTAGGAGACAAATCTTCAATCTCAACTACCCTGTCCATTGGCATTCAAATGCTATCTCCCCTCCAATCTGGTAATAACATAATTATATTTGAAATTATTAAACCATTGAGACTTCTTACATAACCAAGGAGATACATACACACAGAATTATTCAAATTGAATTATATAAATCCTTATACTTATTGATGAAAATAACATGTAAAGCCACCCAAGTTTAATTAAATTTCAGAAAGTTGATATTGAGCTACTTCTACCCATAAACACACAGTATTAATTATAAAGAAACATACAAGATCTCCTGAAAAAAATGGGAATATGGGGGGTGGAAGGGGAAGGAGAGAAGAAAAATGGAAGGAGGAGAAGCACATGAGGAAACAGGGTGATCAAGAAAGGGGATGGACAGAGAGGAGGGCAAGGAAAGATATCTTGACTGAGGGAGCCAACAAAGGGGCCAACAAGAAACATGGCACTAGGGAAATTCCCAGTATTCTGTAAGGATGACACCAGATAAGACTCTATGGAACAGTGGAGAAGATGTCTAAACTGGCTTTCTCCTGTAATCAGATTGATGACTACCTAATTGCTACTATAGAACTTCATGCATCATCTGACAGAAGCAGATGCAGGGATCTACACTGAAGCACTGGTCTGAGCTTCTGGAGACCAGTCCAAGAGAGGGAGGAGTGATAATATGAGCAAAGTAGTCAACATCATGATGGTGATACCCACAGAAACAGCTGAACTGAGCTAGTGAGAGCTCACTAATTATGGTCTGAAACTGGGAAAACTTCATAGGATCAAATTCGGCCCACTGAATGTGGGGTAGAGTTGTGAGGCTTGGGCAATCTGTGGGGTCACTGGCAGTGGGACCAGGATGTATCCCTAGTGTGTGAACTGGTGTCTAATAGCCCATTTTCTTCTGAGGGATACATTGCTCAGTCTAAATATAGGGGAGAGGGCCTTAGTCTTGCCTTGAAATGAAGTGTCAGACTGTTAGTCCCCATGGAAGCCTTATCCTTTCTGAGGAGTGGATGGGAGGTGGGGTAGAAGGAAGGAGTGGAAATTGAAATAGCTATGTAAAATGAGAAATAATTGTGTTTAAAAATTCTTAATAAAAAAGAAAAAGAAGACTAGAAGAGAAAAATAAAATTTTCTCAGAGACTGTATTAGCACAATTTGTACTCAAATACATGTTTATAGTTAATATCTATGATACTTTGTAAGATGGTGGTTTTCGATATAGATCCCTATTCTTACCAAACCACATTGAAATAAAATTATTGAACTGGTTTCTGATTTTCTTTTCTTCTATCACTTGATGTGTTCCTCTAGTCTGGAAACATTCATTATTCTGCTTCAACTACATATCCAGGGGTAATTTAAAAATCAACTCTCATACCTAAATAAAATGGCATTAGATGGTTCCTGGACACATGCATACATTAGATAGAACTCTAAGTACATTAAGTCAATTAACTTGTTTTTTTTTTCAAATTCCTAATAGCAGTCTTATTATAATTTAATGCAGGCCTCAGTAGTTCCTCCAGACAATAAATATTCCAGTTTTGAACACAGCAATCTAAGGAATTTGGCATCTGAACAGGAGTCTTTCTACCGCCAGATTCCTGCCCTGCTGTGATCAGTCTACCTCCATCAACAAGTTGTTTTAGAGAGTCCTTGGCCCACTGAGAGGGGCACTCATGGTGTACAGTGTTCTCCTGTTTCACACTAGAAAATTCTGCCTGCCAGACAGTGCCATGGGGAATGTTATTGACAGGGGGCTTATTTCCTTGATGCTTCAGTACCTATTTCTGTTGAAGGTACTTTGTCCTGTTTTACAAGTTCTTCTCCTTTGCAAAAATCTGCTTTCCCAAGAGTCTTTCTCCAGTCTCATTGAGCAGTTCATTCCTGTCGGTTCTCAGGTTGAGAGCCTATTACAGAGCAATGTTCAAACAAAATAAATTGTGATAATTAAACTTCTTTTTCTTCCTTTGTACAGAATAACTAATTGTGAAAACTGGCAGTCAGCCTGCCATTTCAAAGCAAAGAAAACATCTTGTCTTAACATCTGAATTTTTTTATCTATAAACAATTGGACCATATGTAGTGTGGTAGGAAACATTAAGGCTGCAACCGAACACCACAGAAGAAAACCCATTTTTAATCAGTGTTCTTTGATTCACCAAAACAGGAATTGCCTTTAAATTTTTGGATTTTACCATCATTTTAAGCAGACAAATTTTTATTTTTGATATCAGATAACCCTGACAATTTGCCAAGAGACAAATAATTCCACATTTTTTTAAAAAAGTAAAAATGTTTTAAAGTTATTTAAACAGGTAACAGATGTCATCATGGACATTACAGTCTTTGTTTTGGCTTGAAATCCACTTCAGCCATACAGAGTCTCCACACAATATGATTTGTCACTAAAAATGTTATTTTTTTTCCTGGATATGTTCTCTTAATTCCACTGAAGTCAAGCACAAACATTACCTACCATGGTTAAATTAAAATCTTTTAGAACAGTGAAGTCATTTCTTGTATTTATTTTTTTGGTATTTCAATTTTGTATATATCTTTGGAAAAATTAATATATTATTTAAAAGAAATACATGTAATTGTTGAAAGTTTTTGTGTTATAACAAGTCCTATGATGGTCACAAAGGCAGTAGTCTATAACATGGGGCAAAGAGAAATTTAGGGCTGGGGTAATATGGACTTCTCTGATTTCTCTGCATCTCATATTTTCTGTCACTAATTCTATTTTCTTGTGTATTGGAGATCTCTTTCCTAAAATTAGCTGGTTTTATAGGATTAAAGAGGATAAGCAATAAATCAGAACTTTGGGAAGAGCTTTACAAAACCTTAAGGCTTTCTATTTTTTCTTCTGTTTTTTATTTCCATACACCCCCCACCAAAGGGGGAAAAACTACTACAAGGGATCCAGTGTCATAAATTGAAAATAAATTCTATGAAACAATCTCTGGCCCAGGCAATCACTTTGCAATAGCATCTTTGGCAATACTAAAAGTTTAAAAGCAGCTTATTGCTGGGCATTTGTGGCACATGCCTTTAATCGCAGAACTTGGGAGGCAGAGGCAGGGAGATCTCTGTGAGTTCAATACCAGCCTTGCTGACAAAGAGAGTTCCAGAACAGGCTCCAAAGCTACAGCAGAGAAAACCCATCTCAAAAAGCAAACAAACAAAAAGATGTGTTAGCTATCATAGGACTGAGCAGGCTTTTACTTAATGAAAGTTTGGTTTCTTTTAATTTTTATGTTTTTATCTTGTATTTGAGATCCACAATAAATTCAAGTCTGATTATACCTTATACATGTACTGGAGTTATGCTGTAAACAGCTTATGCCTCAACAGTCTCCCAACTTCATTCTACTCTAGAAAGTTGCTCTTAATTCTCAGCCAATAAGCAAGTATGACAAAGGAGCATTGCACTTCTTCACTGTAAATGTTGTATTTAACTTGTTTCCATAAAACTAACCTGGTTTCCAAGGAAACAATAACAAAAAGGCAGTTGGCAGCTAGCATTTAGGACTTAGAACTGTCACAAGTTAATTTCACCTGCTAGTTGCTAGCTCAAACCTGAAAACACAGAGTATTAAAATCACCTTCCAATTTTAACACACAAAAGAACATTAAGTTCTTAATATATAAATAATTTAGTGTACTTGAAAGTCATTCAAAATACACTTGAAATAATATGACAAAATTAATGTATTTAAATTATTAGAAATAATGTAAAGTACATTTTTGTTTGAAAACATTAGACAGACATATAAAAGTACTTTTAAAATTTATTTTATTTGTTTCTGTCACTTTTCTAAAATTTTGCTGACTTCTTTCTTATTATTTACTTTGTGTTTAGCTTCTAACTTTCCTTTTCCTTCTTTCTTTCCTTTTCTTCTTTCTTTCTTTGATTCATGTGAAAAATATACAGTTGTGTTTTGTTTTGGGCAAAAAGTTTGTAGTCATTTATTAGAATTTTAATGAAGTGTTTGATGATGAAACATAAAAACAGATGAATAATTTCTCTTAAGAATTTATTTAGTGGGCTAGAATGATGGCTCAGTACCTAACTACCAAAGTTCCACTCATAAAACCTATATAAGGGAAAGAGAAATTCTGGTAAGTTGACATTTAACATCTATAAACATGTTTGTTATACACATACGTCCCAAATACTAAATAAATGAAAGCAATCATACCACACACGCACACACACGCACACACACACACACACACACACACACACACCACTAGCATAAGTGACTTCTCTGAATAGTGATGAATGCTTTGTAAGATTGTGGATGGCTATGTAAGCAGACTTTCTGTGACACATTTTATTCCATAAAATCTACAGGTTTATTTCATGGTGCTAAGGAATACTTGATACACTATTTACAATTGAACTTGTTTTAATTTGGAAGATGAGGAAGAAAGAGAGTAAAAGTCACAGGCACTGGCGACTCGGACGTATGCAGTGTTTTCTAGACACAATAGAGCGCACATGAACTTATGGAGGCTGTGATTTGTGTACACAAAACTTGCCCAGGATCAATCCAGACATTTTCCAAGCATGGAAGAAGGTGGTTAAGAATCTCTCTTTCCTGCCGAGTGGGGAGTTTTTGGCAACGGATAGTGCCTTGGAGAAGTTTCAGTTTTCTCCAAAGAGGCAGCCCCTTAGAAACTCCTCAGGCTCCACTAGATGGGCCTACATCAAGGTACATATGGGCAGCACTATCTGTACTCAGTGCTTTTTTTAAGAACATACAGAATTGAGAAAGCATAGTAACAAGGTAGAGAGCAGAGGAATTAGAGGAAAGAATATAGGGAACAGACTTTGCCAAAACTTATTGCATGTATACATGAAATCATTAAAAAATGGGTGAGTATCACTGAAAAGGAAGAAAAAATAAATTAAAAGAAATGAATTCCTTTGAAATACAGGGTTTGTTTGTACAAGGGTGAGAAATCACATAGAAAGTGGTCAGGCTGAATAAGAATGAACTTCATAGACTCATGTGTTTGAATGCTTGGTCATAGGGAGTAACACTGTTAGAAAGTGTGGCCTTGCTGGAGTAGGTGTGGTCTTGTTGGAGGAATTATGTCACTTTGGGTGTAGGCTCTGAGGTGTCAAATGCTCAAAACAGGTCTAGGATGACTTTCTCTCTCTCTGCTGCCTACAGAACCAGATATAGAATTCTCAGCTCCACATCATGCCTGCCTACATGAGGCCATACTTCTAGACATGATGATAATGAACTAAACCTCTGAACTATAAGCTAGCCTCAACTAAATGCTTTCCTTCATAAGAGTTGTCATGGTCATGGTGTCTCTTCACTTCAACACAGATAGATAGAAAGATTGCTATGTAGCTAGGAAGATAGAGAGACAAATTTATCCAGAATCTCTGTTTTTGCTTATATGTTTTCAAGTTACTCTTTGGGATTAGCAATTTTTGGTTAAAATGTCAATCTTTTAGGTTTTTGTAATAATTATGCAACATTTCATACACTAGTGTCCTTGCACTCCAGGGCACCTGTGAAGAAAAATCTTGGAAGTTATATATTAAGTAATCAATTGAAATTTTAATGTGGACACATTACATCACTGTTCTTGTAATAGAATATAAGGTATATTTTTTAATAACTTTGGAACTTGTCTACATCTAAGATTTAGAGGTAAATTTTCTTTATCATAATGTGGGAATTTCCTCTGTATACTGTGATTACCATTGATTGATAAATAAAAGAACAGCTTAGGGACTATAGCAGAGCTAAAGGGGAACAAAGCTAGGTGGGGAGAACTAAGCTTAATGCTTGGAGAGAGAAGGCAGAGTCAGAGAGAAGCCATGTAGTCCCAACGGAGAAAGACATCAAAACTTTAGCTGTTAAACTATAGCCATGTGGCAATACACAAGATAATAGAAATGGTTTAAATTAATATGTAAAAAATAGCCAATAAGAAGCTAGAGCTAATGGGCCAAGCAGTGATTTAATTATTACAGTTTCTGTGTGATTATTACAGTTATGGGCAGCCAGGACAAACAAGCAGTGAGCAGCCAGGAATCAACAAGCGGCCTCCCTCCAACAGATTGGTGTCCATGTGTCCAACTGAAAGTCACTTAAAACCTTAGAGGGTTTGATAAAAAAAATAGACACAAAAATACAGAGTTTAATACAACTTCTTGCTGTTTTCAGACAGCATGCTACACCACCTTAAAGAGAAGTTTTCCTGACTCAGAAGTAGCAGAAAAAAAAAGCCACACAACTTTTAAATGCCAGCTTTCTGGGCTGTGCACCAGCATAAACTCTGACTCTTTCAGGAGCTCGAGCATTCAAATGGGATTTGTGAACAACATATTACAGGTTGCATAATGGACTTGTAGTGTGCTTAAAACTGGGGCAATGTGCATAGCTTGCAGAAGGGGTGAATGAACTTTCACCATGTTGAACTGTGTTGAGCAAGCAGAAAGTACCATATATACCCAAATAATGTCACAGCTTAAAATTTTAAGAAGCATTTACCATTTTAAGAAGCACTCTTGGACAGTAAAGAATTACAGATACAAAATGAAGACATATTCAGATTAAAAAAAAAACTTCTAAGTGGGTCACACAATGTTGGGTAAATGTACATTGGCTTAGGAGAGAGAAGAAAAAGAATACAGACAGTTATAAAAAAAGGAAAAGTATTTAAAGAGACAGAGTATAGATAGTCACAGATTAAAATGTGTAAAGAAAACCAAACCACATAAAGATGGAAAATTCACAAAGCATATATTTGTATGTATGTGTGTGTGTGTGTGTGTGTTTCAATTGATTTTTTTTGACTGGGAAGGAGCTAAGTAGAGAGAGACATTTCATTGTATGGGCTGCTAAGCTAAACCAGCATGTATATTGTAAAGGTATCTTGACTTCAGAATTTGGGTCTAAGTTTATGTTACTTTAGAAAAAAAGTTCTTTTATTTTCATAGAGGATGAGAACCTGTGGATTCCTTCCAGATTATTATGGTTTGATGGACCAAGGGCCCCTGAAAAGTTGCTGTAAAAACCCCCCAAAATTACTTCACCCAACTGCTGAGTGGAATGAATCTAGCAAACAGGATACTCCATGAAAGACCTGATTAACAGTGCTTCCACTCAGCTGAAAGTAGTCTAGAGAACTATACACTTATTCTCAAATATTGTTCATAGATGTTTGTTTAATTTAAAGGGGGATATTATATGGAGGTTTGTATTGGTATGAATCTTGCTTTATTGGTACAAATTTAAGGTCAATTTTGTTACACTGTGTATATGTATTTTTGCTCTTGATTAAAAACACAATGTATAATTAAGAAATATAGGCTAATAGATAATCATCTATAATAGTCAAACTTATAGTCATGATAGTTAGATTTTCTAGATATACAGAGGTGTATTCCAGATGTATAGGCATTCTTCAAGTCTTTCAAAGACTAAAGAAGTATGGCATTTAAAATGGTTTAAGAACTTAGGACTTTTCATGACAGTGAGACACATCTATTCCGGGCAGCACCAAGCTACTTCAAGCAGATGATGGGCATCACAGAAGCTGCTTATGGAGTTTGTTAGCCATTTGGTGAAGAAACTGCTCTTGCCTAGACAGCTTGATTGTATGCTGTATAAACTGTACATGCAGGACCCACAGAGAAATGACTGCTAAACTTGCCAAAAAATGAAACAATCCTTTGGGCTTCCTACTTCATGAAAGTGTCCACTAGACATTCTGCAGGATTCAGAAGAAAGTGAATGACAAACTTTCAATATAGGCAGACCAAGTCTTTGAAATTTCTTGCTTCATGGAAAAGTCTGCTGGATACTATGGGCCTATAGGCTGAAGATTATATGTCCCAACAATGCAGAATAACTTTGGGTGACTGTCCAGGTGGTGAAATGTCTCTGTCAATTTTAGAGTTTTGGAAGTTGCTTAAAATGCACTTCCTGTTTACTAGATAATATTATATCTTCTTGAGTCTTTAATGGAGTTGAAGAATTGATAGTTATAATTATAGTTTTCCTTAGTTATGATAAAANTTGCTTAAAATGCACTTCCTGTTTACTAGATAATATTATATCTTCTTGAGTCTTTAATGGAGTTGAAGAATTGATAGTTATAATTATAGTTTTCCTTAGTTATGATAAAAGATAAAGTATATATATATAATGCACTTCCTGTTTACTTAAGTTATATTATATCCTTCTGGAGTCTTTGATGAAGTTGAAGAATAGATAGTAATAATATAGTTTTCCTTCATTATAATAAAAGATAAAATGATATAACTGTAATTTTTGCTTGATAACTGTTTTATACAATTTTATTTTGTTAAGACCTTTTATTTACACAGAAAAGGGGAGGTGATGTGGGAATTCTCTCTGTATACTGTGATTGCCATTGATAAATGAAGTAAATCTTTTGGGCCAATATCAGAGCTATAGGGGCACAGAGCTACATGGGAGAAAACTAACCTGAAAGCTGCGAGAGAGAAGGCAGAGTCAGAGAGAAGCCATGTAGCCTTGTGGAAGACAGATGCCAGAAATATAGCTGGTAAGCCACAGCCACATGGTGATACACATATTAATAGAAATGTGTTACTTTAATATGTAAGAGTTAGCCAGTAAGAAGCTACAGCTAATGGGCCATGCAGTGATTTAATTAATATAGTTTCTGTGTGATTATTTCTGTACTGGAAAGCCAGGAAAAACAAGTAAAGAGCAGCCAGGAACCAACAGGCAGCCTCTTTTCAACATTACCATAGTTATTTAAGAACATCATTTTATTGTATCTCCTACTATTTTTTCTATCTCTCTCTATATATTTATGAAATTCTTTGTAGTTTTTCTTTATGTTTTTATTTGTGAATTCAAATATTATTCCATATTTTCAGTTTTCATAAGTAAGAAAAATAGATTTTGCTAATGTTGGAACATCAAATTTTCACAAGAGAAATGAACAGAACTGACTTTGTGACTATTAAAGCTTATGCAAGAAGAAATTTATAAATAATTAACATGTAGTATTATAAATATTTAAACAAATACTCTAGGTATGGAACACTCAAAACGTAGGAAAATAATTGCTGTCTTGCTCATAATTTATCCCAATTATGAGAATAAGCCAAATAGTATTATAATGGCTTTCTTAACAAAGGTATAATTTACATACTCTTACATATATACTTTGGAAATATATTCTGAATTTTAGTACATCCATTGTCTTATGTAACCTTCACTACTATTTGCCAATATCTTTTAATAGAAGTTCACAGTTAGAAGCCAAGGATAATGGATCTGGGTTTTGATTCTACTTCATATACTGGCTGTGTGGGAGCCTAGTCTGTTTGGATGCTCACTTTTCTAGACCTCGATGGAGGGGGGACCTTGGACTTCCCACGGGGCAGGAAATTCTGACTACTCTTTGGACTGGAGAGGGAAGGGGAGGGAGAATGGGGGAGGGGAGGAAAATGGGAAGAGGTGGAAATTTTTTAAATTTGAATAAATTAAAAAAAAATAAGTACACAGTTAGAAGGCCTGTAACTGTACCTTGTGTGTTTTCTCTTTGATTATGTAGGAAATACATGCTGTTTTCCATCATCTCAATGATTTGTTTATTCTAAATACTTCATATAAGAAGGATCATGTAACATGACCTTTTCTATTTGGCATTTTTCATTAATCATGATATTTTGTGAGGTTCACTCATGTTGCATCATGTATCAGTACTGTACTCTTTTTAATATGGAATAAGATTCAATTGCATTGATGTTTTTGTATTTTTATCCATTCATTATTTTATGGTAATTTTCTCAAGTTTCTATATTTATCTATTAAGAACTACTCTTTATGTAGTAGATTGCATTGTTCCTTATATCCCTGCTCCCTCCAATACTTTTGCCATGAAGGGCTGTTGAATTTTGGTGAAGGCATTACCAGTATCTAATGAGATGATTAAGTGCTTTTAGTCTTTCACTTTATTTATATGGTGGAATACATTCACACATTTTCATATGGTAAAATATCCCTGAATCTTTAGGATACAGCTTATGTGGTCATAGTGGATGATTTTTCTGATGTGTTCTTGAAATTTTGTTTGCCAGTAATTTATTGAGTATTTTTGCATCAATGTTCATGAGTGAAATTGGTTTGAAATTCCCTTTCTTGGTAATGTCTTTGTGTGGTTTTGTTATCAGTTCACTTATTTTCTCATCAAAAAAGTTTTGGAAATGTTTCTATTGTTTCTACTGTGGAACAACTTGAGGAGTACTAGTATTAGTTATTCTTTTAATTTTTTGTATAATTTTGTGCTGAAATCATTTGGTCCTGGGATTTTTTTTTGGTTGGGAGACTTTTGATAACTCTCTCTTCTTCTTAGTGATTATAAGTCTATTTAATTTGCTTCTCTGGCCTTGAATTAATTTTGGACAGTGATATTTAAAGAAATTGCCCATTTTGTTTAAGCTTTTCATTTTTTTGTGGAGGACAGAAAAGAAATAAAATTATTCCAATTTACAGAAAATATAATGTTTGTAAAAATCATAAAAATTTCAATAGTATTTTCTAGGAGAAGTTAACAAATTATTAAAATGGCAGAGTTCAAAATCAACTTATACTAATAAGTAGCATTGGTAAATGTCTGAAATCCTTGTCAGAGAGCCCTGCTCTCTAGGCCTTAGCCCCTGGCCTACCCACAAACACCAACAAGGAAATGACACATTTCCTCACAAATAATCTCCACCAAATAAACAAACTGAAAGAAACAAAACCACATGATCATATTATTAGATGCTCAAAAAGCCTTTCACAAAATTCAAAATCTGTTCATCATAAAAGTCTTAGAAATAGCAAGGATACAATGAATGTACTTAAACACAATAAAAGCAATATAGAGCAAGGCAACTGTCAACATAAAAATAAATGGAGAGAATCTCAATGTGATTCCATTGAAATGAGGAACAAGACAAGGTTGTCCATTCTCTCCATATTTACCCAGTGTAGTACTGAAGTTTTAGCTAGAGCAATAAGACAACAAAATGTGATCAAAGGGATAGTAATCAGAAAAGAAGTCAAACTCTCACTATTTGTTCATAATATGACAGTATACTTAAATGACTCCAAAAATTCTACCAAGGAAATCCTACAACTCATAAACACCTTTAGTAATGTAGCAGGATACAAGATTATTTTTAAAAATCAGTAGCTCTCATTTATACAGATGATAAACAGTCTGAGAAAGAAGTCAGAGAAATATTACCCTTATAATAACCACAAATAACATAAAATATCATGGCATAACTCTATCCAAACAAGTGCAAGACCTATATGTCAAGAACTTTAAGTCTTTGAACAAGACACCAGAAAGTCAAAGGATCTTCCATGCTCTTGGGTAGGTAGAATTAATATAGTAAAAATGGCAATCTACAGATCCAATGCAATACCCAACAAAATCCCAGCTAAATTCTTCACAGACCTAGAAAAACAATATTAAACTTCATATAGAAAAACAAAACAGTGAGGACAGCCAAAGTAATTCCATACTATAAAGGAACTTCCAGAGGCATCACCATCCCTGACTTAAAACTCTACTATAGAACTGCAGTACAGAAAACAGCCTGCTATTAGTATAAAAACAGGCTGAAGACCAATCACATATAATCAACGACCCAGATATCAATCCACACACTTATAGACATCTGATTTTTGACAAAGAAGCAAAAAATAAAAAATGGAAAATAGGAAAGTATATTCAACAAATGATGCTGGCATAACTGAATATCAACATGTAGAAGAATGAAAATAGATCCATATCACCATGCACAAAACTCAAGTACAAATGAATCAGATACCTCAACATAAAGCAAACCACACTGAACATAATATAAAGGAAAGTATGAAGCACACTTGATACATAAGCACATGTTACCACTTCCTATAAAATAACCCCAATATATTACTGACACTGAGAGCAACAATTAATAAATGGGATATCCTGAAACTGAGAAGCTTCTGTAAAGCAAAGAACTTTGTAAATAAGACAAAATGGCAGCTTACAGAATGAGGAAAACCCCAAATTGGATAGAGGACTGATCTCCAAAACATACAAAGAACTCAAGAAACCTGACATCAAAAGAACAAATAATCCAAAAAAAAATGGAGTACAGACCTAAACAGAGAACACTTCAGCCATTTGAACAAATCTCAAATGGCTGAAAGACAGCTAAGGAAATACTTTACATCCTTAGTCATCAAAAATGCAAATGAAAACAACTCTGGTATTTCATCTTATACCTGTAAGAATGACCAACAACAAAATTACTGATGACAGTTTATGTTGGAGAGGACATGGGGTAAGGGTAACACTCCTGCATTGCTTGTGGAAGTTAAAACTGGTACAGCTGCTTTGGAAATCAGCATGATTATTTCTCAGAAAATTAGAAAACCATCTTCATCAAGAATCATAGTACCACTTTTGGGTATGAACAAAAAGTATGCTCAATTGCCCCACAAGGACATGTGCTCAATTATGTTCATAGCAGCATTATTTGCAATAAACATAGCCTGAAAATAACCTAGTTGCTCCTCAACCAAATAATGGATGAAGAAAATGAAATATATTTATGCAATGCAATACTACTAAATGGTAAAAAAAAAAATAATGACATCTTGAAAACTGCAGGCAAATGGATGGATCTAGAAAACAACAGATAGTGTGAGGCAACCCAGACATAGAAAGACAAAGATAATATGTATTCATTCTTAAGTGGCTCTTAGACATGAAGAAAAACCAGCCTACAATCCACACCCCCAGAGAACCTAAGTAAAAAGAGGGCCATGAGACAGACATACATGGATCTAAATAGGAAGGAGAAAGAGACAAGATCTCCCAAGTAAACTGTGAGTTTGGGGAACATGGAAGAGAGTAGGAGGAAAGGGAGAAGATGGGAGGGAAGTGAAGAAAAGTATATAAAGCAATAAAAACAATAAAAAAGAAAAAAGAACTAATTTTATGACACTAAACAACTTTGTGTGAACATATAATTTCTGTTTATATATGTACACATACATATGTGCTTGGTCATATTAGAATTCCAAAATAATAATTTTTCCTTTTATTGAAAATAGATAATATATCCTGATTTTTGATTCTTCTCCCTCTATTCTTCCCAGTTTCTCCCCACTTCCTTTTCCAGTCATATTTACTTCCTTTTTGTCTCTCACTAGAAGTTAGCAGGCTTCTAAGAGCTAATATTAAAATATAGCAAAATGAAACAATGATGATTACATTAAATATTAAAAAAATGTTATAATGTTTTCAATTGGATAGATTTTTTTTACAAATTATCCAGAAAATAAATCTTTTGAAATTTTTAACAATAAATAAAGAATGAGAAAATATAGTAAATCAAATACAACCATTGTTACTGTAACAGTTTCTGGATGTGTTTTTCTAAGAGATTCCTAGTAGAAGAGCATTGAGTGTGACACACACAGATATCAATTTTGTTAATTCCACATAAAATTCCACGAACATATACAAATATAGGCTCAAAATTTCTAGCCAAATTAAAGTTAACAGGATAGTCAGTAGTAATGTGAATATAATTACTTTGTGTTTATATATGTCTCTTTTAGAGACTCATTTATTTACTTATTGTATTCTCATCTGATACAACTGAAAAATAGCTACTCCATCTCCCCTCCTCCCAATCACCCTCTGTTGGAGGAAGGGACCATTTGTTGGTTCTTGGTCACATGGCTCGCTTAGACCTGAAATAATCATAAAGAAACTGTATTAATTAGATCACTGCTTGGCCCATTAACTCAATCTTCTTATTGGCTAACTCTTACATATTAATTTAATCCATTTCTATTAACCTGTATATCACAATGAGATTGTGGCCTACCAGCAAAGTTTTACAATGTCTATCTCCAGTAGTGACTCCATGGCTTTTCCCTAAATCCACTTTCTTCCTCCCATGCTATAGGCCAAGCCAGTTTTCTTTATTTATTAACCAATAAAACCAACACATAAATAGAAGGACTTCCCACACCAGCCTCCAACTTTCCCTCCCCCCAAGATCCACCGTTCCTCTTTCCTTTTAGAAAAGAGAAGACCTCCCAGCGATAACAACTGAACGGGCATAACAAGATGCAATAAGACTAGGCACAAACCATCATATCAAGACCGGACTAGGCAATGCAGTGGGAGGAAATAGGTCCCAGACATAGGCAAAAGAGTTTAGAGCATCCATGCTACCAGTTTTACGAGTACAGTAAAAACTCCAAGCTAAAGAAACACATCATGTATGTAGAGGGCCTGGTGCTGATAGATGCAGGCTCTATGGTTGCACATCAGTCTCGGTGAGCCTCTATGAGCCATATTATTTGATTTTGTAGATTGTGTTCTCCTGGTATCCAGTCTTGCCCCTATAATTCTTCCTACCCCTTTCTGAAGAATAAGTATGCCTCAATATTCAGCTATAACATGTTTGTGCATGTACCCAAAAGATGCCCCATCCTATTTCAAGAGCACTTTCTCAACCATGTTCATAGCAGCTCTACCCATAATAGCCAGAAATTGGAAGCAACTTAGATGTCCTCCAACCAAAGAATGGATAAAGAAATTGTAGTATATTAAAGTATATTAATGCAAAGAATTATTGCTTAGCTGTTAGGAAAAAATGGCATCATGAAAGTTTCAAACAAATTAGTGGACCTAGAAAAAAAAACATTCTGTGTGAGGCGACCCAGACTCAGAAAGACAAATGTATTATGTACTCATTTATAAGTGGATATTAGCTGTTAAGTAAAGGGTAAGGATAACCAACGTAGACTCAGAGAAGCTAGATAAAGAGGAGGGATCTGGGGGAAAGCACAAATTTCCCTGGGATATAGAAATAGAATAGATTCTGTGGGTAGACTAGGGGCTAGCGGGATGGGAACAGGAGGGGTCAGATTGTGGGGGAAAGGATTCAGAAAGAGAGAGAGTACAGGGAGAGAAAACTGAAATAAGATAGCATTAAGGAGAGATATGGAAACCTAGAGCAGTGAAAACTTCCTGGATCCTATGAGCTTGACCCTAGTGTGGACTCCTAGAAACAAAGAATACAGAGCCTGAGTCAACCATCCTCTGTAATTATTCTAAGCTCCAAGTGGTGAGGCCAGGATACCAACCCAGCCATAAAATCTATGAGCCACAACCTGCAAGACACCCAGACAGGGGTGGCTTAGAGCTTCTGGAAATACTCAGACAAAGACCAGTTTAACCTGAGTTCCACACAAGAGGAAGCCTATGCCTAACACTGCCTAAATGGCCAGAATCTAGAAGCTGGATTTATCAGAAACCAAGGGTAGAACCAAATATGACTGTAAAGAAGACTAAAATTATTCCTAATGATATTCCATTATAATCATCAGATCAGTCTCTAGTCTAATCATCATTAAAGAGACTTCCTCCAGTATCTGGTGAGTTGATACATAGACCCACAGCCATTTTGTTTTATTTTCTATCATCCGTTGACAAAACAAATTATTACATTTTACCAGTTTCTAATATTATATAATTTTTTCAATCAAAAATTTCATAATTGCATTGGCACATGGTAAGAATTATACCTGCATATGATTATATACAAATATACATATATTAGTAATATACAGAAACCATAATTCAAGTGCTATCAATAAAGTACATGGTAAATAGAAAGAAATAACTTGTTTAAAAATTTTATGTTCTTACATAGAATTTTGTATTTAATTACTTACTATTATTATTAAAAATTTCCATCTCCTCCCCTCCTACCAATTCCCTCTCCTTCCCTCCCTCCCACTCCCCCTCCGTTTCCAGTCCAAAGAGCAGTCAGAATTCCCTGCTCTGTGTGAAGTCCAAGGACCTCCTCCCTCCATCCAGGTCTAGGAAGGTGAGCATCCAAAGAGAATAGGCTCCCATACATCCAGTACATAAAATAGAATCAAAACCCAGATCCACTGTCCTTGGCTTCTCAGTCAGCTCTCCTTGTCAGCCACATTCAAAGAGTCTGGATTGATCACATACTCCATCAGTTCCAGTCCAGATGGTCTTGGTGAGCTCGCATTAGATCAGCCCCAATGTCTCAGTGGGTGGATGCACCCCTCACAGTCCTGACTTCCTTGCTCATGATCTCCTTCCTTCTGCTCCTCATTTGGACCTTAGGAGCTCAGTCCAGTGCTCCAATGTGTGTCTCTGTCTCTATCTCCATCCATCGCCAGCTGAAGGTTCTATGGTGATATGCAAGATATACATCAGTGGGGATATAGGATGCGGCAAGTTGATGTTCCTCTCCTCAGCTGCACAAGGAAAATTATGGGGCCATATCCTTGGATACCTGGGATCCCTCTAGAGTCAAGACCCTTGACAACCCTAAAATGGGTCCCTTAATTAATATATCTACTTCCTGCTCCCACAGCCATCCTTCTTATATCCCAACTGTCCCAACCAACCAAGCTCTCCCCATCCTCCCCTTCTTACTTCTCTCTCCCCCTCTACCCTTACCCCGACCACACCCACAGGCCCAAGCTCCTAATTTTTGCCTGCCAATCTTATCTACTTCTGATATCCAGGAGGATAACTACGTGTTTTTCTTTGGGT
>LOEQ01011528.1:0-30185 GCA_001685075.1 Bramus lutescens
TCTCAAGATGATTTGATCATTGAAGAGATAGGTATACTAATTATTTTGAGGCAGCATCTCATTATGTAGCCTCTAAGTAGCCTGAACTCATATGTAGAGCAAGTTAGCTTTGAACTCACAGATCTGTCTGTCTGTTTCATAAATGCTGGAATCAAAAGCATGTGCCACTATGTTAACTGATTTACTTGATTTTCTCATTGTGTTTTGGTTACTGACAGGCTATCAATTTTCAAAATTATCCATGTTCTTAGCAGCCATGTTTTGTGTAATGTTTAAAATAAATGTGCTGTTTTACAATACAGCATCCATTTGTGTTTCCTACCACGTATACTATTTTATTTCCAAATACAAATAAATGTATTGGTGTTATTTTTAAGTCAATTTACAAATCATTTGAGATCAGCTGATTATAGACTTTTTATGGTTTGTCTTTTACACTTTTGACACTAAGCAGAACCTCTTAATCCAATTACTTTGAAAAATATGTTTCTTGTTTCCTTTTTTGTTTGTGGTTTTAGCTTTTTAAATAAAAGTTTATTTTTATTTAAAAAAGAAGTTAGAGCTAATTGGCCAAGCAGTGATTTAATTAATACAGTTTCCCTGTGATTATTTCAGTTCTAGGTGGCCGGGACAAACAAGCTACCTACCTCCAATTCATGGAGAGAGGCTAGACAGGTGCTACCAGTCCCACTTTGGTTACATGCTTGTTGTATACTTAGATACTCACAAATATGCTTTGTTAAACAAATTAAGAGCAGTTATTAAGGACAATTAAAGTGATTCTGTACGTGGAGAGATCTTTTTGGAGATCAAAATAAGAAAGATACCCAGAGTTTCCCCTCAGTTGCAAGCCACTATGTGCAGAATGACAGATTGTGATCAGGAAAATCTAGGTCCTAGACAGTGGTTTGTGGGCCATGGGTCGGTGAGAAACATGTACCCAGGAATACAAGAAGGGCAGAGATCTCAGTAAGCATGGACTCATTCCCACTTTGGGATGAAGGGGAATGTGTCAGGTGGAGAAAACACAAATAAAGCAATCGTACACTAGCTCTAAATAGGGCATAATAAGTTTTTTATTATTATTAAAGAAGAACTCACAGATCACAACAGGGAACAGGAACAGAATCCATCATCCAGATTTGACAAGTGGGAAGCGAGAGAGTGAGTGGGCAGACCTATATGTTTTTTGGTACACAAGACCACACTCAACCTGGTCCAACCTCTCAAAGGCCATTGGATGAAGGAGGTTCCACATCAGAAAATGATATTAAATATAATTTCATAAGGATGATAGAGAGCCTTAAAAAGGAAATGGAAAATCCCCCTAAAGAAATAGAAGACAAACGAAAAGAATCCCGGGGGGTGGGAAACAATCAAAGGTAAAGCAAACAGTTGAAACGTTTTAAGACTTGAAAACTTAAATAAAGGCAATAAAGAAAACACAAGCCAAGAGAATTCTGGAAGTGGAAAATCTGGGTAAACATTGGGGAACTACATATTCAAACATAACCAACAGATTACACGAGATGGAAGAGAAAAATCTCAGGTGTGGAAGACACTATAGAGGAAATAGATTAATCGATCAAAGAAAATGTTAAATCCAAAAAATTCTTAGCAGAAAACATCTGGACAGGAAATCTGTGACACAATGAAAAAAAAAAGAAAAAAAACCCTAAGAATAATAAGGATAGAAGAAGGAGAGCTCCATCTCAAAGCCACAGAAAATATATTCATTAAATCATAGAAGAAAACTCCACCAACATAAAGAAAGATATACCTATGAAGGTACAAGAAGCTTACAAAATAACTAATAGACTGGACCACAAAAAGTCCCCTCACTATATAATAATCAAAACACAAAACATATGGAATAAAAAAGAATATCAATAGCTGCAAAGGAGAAAGGCCAAGTGAGATACAAAGGTAGACCTATCGGAATTACACCCGGCTTCTCAATGGAAAGCCTCAAAGCCAGAAGGTCCTGGTTGGACATATGTAGACACTAAGAGACCATGGTTACAAGCCCAGACTACTATTCCCAGCAAAGCTTTTGATCACCTTTGATGGATAAAACATGATATTCTACAACAAAAACAGATTTAAACATTACTATACACCCCTACAGAAAGTACTATAAGGAAAACCCCAATTGAAGGAAGCTAACTGCAGCACCCACAAAACCACAAGCATCTGATAACTCCCCAAAAGCATAACCCAAAGAAGGGAAACACAAACACTACTACTGAAAAATAATCGGAATTAACAACCACTGGTCATTAATATCACTTAATATCAATGGACTCAATTCACCTATAAAAAGACACAGGCTAAGAGAATGGATACAAAAACAGGACTCAGCCTTCTGCTGTATACATGAAACATATTAACCTCAAAGACAGACATTACCTCAAAGTAAAGGGTTGAGGAGAAAAATTTCCAGTCAAAACAACCTAAGAAATAAGCAGGTGTAGCTATCATAATATCTAACAAAATAGACTTCAAGCTAAAATTAGTTAGAGGAGATGGAGAAGGACACTTTATAGTTATCACCAAGAAAATCCATCAAGATGAAGTTGCAAACATGAACATCTATGCCCCAAATGCAAGAGCACTCACATGTGTAAAAGAAGCATTACTAAAGCTTAAATTGCACATCAAACCCTATTTACAAATAGTGGGAGATTTCAGCATCCCACTCTCCTCAATGAACAAGTTAACCAGACAGAACTTAACAGAAAAATAAGAGCGCTAATAGATGTCATGACTCAAAATAACAAACATCTATAGAACATTTCACCCAAGCACACAAGAATACACCTTCTTCTCAGCACCTCATGCAACGTTCTCCAAAACTGACCACATATTGGTAACATATAAAACCTCAACAGATACAAAACATTTGGAATTAGTCTCTATCTTACCAGATCACCACGGTTTAAAGTTAGAATTCAATGACAATACTAATTGCAGAAAGCCTACAAACTCATGGAAATAAACAGTGCTCAGTTGAATCACACCTAGGTAAAGAAATAAGGAAAGAAATTAAGGACATTCTAGAATTCAACAAATTGAAGGCACAACACACCCAAACCTATGGGACACCATGAAAGCAGTGCTAAGAGGAAAGTTCATAGCACTAAGTGTCCACATAAAGAAAGTGGAAAATCTCCCAGTAGTAACTAAACAGAATAAGTTAAAGCGCTAGAGCAAAACAAGGAAGACTTGCCAAGGAGGAATAGATGGCAGGAAATAATTAAATTAAGGGCTAAATCAACAAAATAGAAACAAAGAAAGCAGCACAAAGAATCAGTGGAACAAAGAGCAGGTTCTTTGAGAAAATCAACAAAATAGACAACCTAAAGACAGAGAGAGAACACCCAAATTAAAAAAAAAACTTAAATTAAAAGGAGGCTATAACAATAGACACTGAGGAATCCAGGGACTCATTAGGTCTTTCTACAAAAATCCATACTCCACAAAATTGGAAAATCTGAAGGAAATGGACAATTTTCTAGTGAGGTACCACAAAGCAAAATTAAATCAAGACCAGGTGAACAATTTAAATGTTCCCATAATCTGAAAGAAAATAGAAGCAATAATTAAAAGACTCCTATCCCCAAAACCCCAGGGACAAATGGTTTCAGGGCAGAATTTTACTAGAACTTCAAAGAGGAGCTAACAGGTGTATTCCTCAAATTGTTGCACATAATAAAAACAGAAGCAACATCACCAAATGGTTTGCATGAGGCTACAATTACCCTGATACCCATACCACACAAAGACTCAATCAAGAAAGAAAATTATAGACCAATCTCCATCATGAACATTGAGGTAAAATACTAGCAAACCGAATCCAAGAACATATCAAAAAAATCATCCATCATGATCAAGCTGGCTTCATCCCAGAGATGCAGGATGGTTCAACATATGAAAATCTATCAATGTAATCGATTATGTAAATAAACTGAAATAACAAACCATATGATAATTTCATTCCATGCTGAAAAAGCATTCAACAAAATCCAACACCCCTTCATGAAAAGGTCTTGGAGAGATCAGGGATACAAGGAGCATATCTAAACATAATAAAAAGCAATATGCAGCAAGCTGGCAGCCACCATCAAAATAAATGGAAAGAAACTCAAAGTGTTTCTGTTAAAATCAGGAACAAGACAAGGCTGTCCACTCTTTCCATATCTATTCAGCATAGTTATTGAAATTTTAGATAGAGCAGTAAGACAATAAAGGAGATCAAGGGGATACAAACTGGAAAGGAAGAAAAATTTTTGCTCTTTGCAGATGATATGATTGTATACATTAGTGACCCCAAAAACTCTACCCAGAAACTCCTATAGCTGATAAATACCTTCAGTAATGTATCAGAATATAAAATTGACTCACAAAAAAACCCAACAGTAGCCCTCCTATATACAAGTGATAAAGGATGTGAGACAGAAATCAGAGAAACATGACCATTCACAATATCCACAAATGATATAAAATATCTTGGGGCAAATGATATAAAATACTTTTGATATATAAATATCAAAGAAGTAAAAGACTTCCTCAACAAGAACTTTAAGTATTTGAAGAAAAAATTGATGAAGGTATCAGAAAATGGAAAGATCATCCATGCTCTTGGATAGGTAGGATCAATATTAAAGCATTATTAGCATTCCTACTAAATTAAATCTACATATTCAATGCAATCACCATCAAATTACCAATACAATTCTTCACAGACCTCAAAAAAAAACAATAATCAACTTCATATGGAAGAACAAACAAACAAAAAACCCATGATAGCCAAAACAATCCTGTACAATGAAGGAACTTCTGCAGGCATCACCATCCCTGACATCAAGCTCTATTCTTAGAGAAACCGTAAAAAAAAAATAAAATAAAATAAACCAGCTTGGTATTTGGTATAAAAACAGACAGGTTGACCAATGGAATCAAATTGAAGACCAAGATATTAGTTCACATACTTATGAACACCTAATTTTTGACAAAGAACCTAAAATTATAAAATAGAAGAAAGAAAGCATCATTAATAAACGATGCTGGCATAACTGGGTGTTAGCATGTATAAGAATGAAAATAGATCCATATCTATCCCCAAGCACAAGACCTAAATATAAATCCAACTACACAGAACCTGATAGAAGTGAAAGTGGGAAGTAGACTAAAATTCATGGACACAGGAGACCACTCCATAAATATAACACCAGTAGTATGGACACTGAGAACAACAATAAATAAATGGTACTCCCTGAAACTGAGAAGTTTCTGTAAAACAAAAGACACACACAATCAATAAGACAAAAAGGCAGTCTACTGAATGGGAAAAGATGTTCACCAACCCCATATCAGACAGAGAATTGATCTCCAAAATATATAAAGAACTCAAGAAATTAGACATCAAAATGTCAAGTAGTCAAATAAAAAATGGAGTAAAGATCTAAACTAAATTCTCAACAGAAGAATTTCAAATGGCTAAAAAAAAACCACTTAAAATGTTCAACATCCTTAGCCATCAGGGAAATGCAAATCAAAACGACCTTGAGATACCATCTTCTACCAATAAGAAAAGCTAAGATCAAAAACACCAAGGATAGCTTGTTCTGGAGAGGCTGTGGAATAAGGGGGAACATACCCCCCATTACTGGTGTGAATGAAAACTTGTACAACCACTTTGGAAATCAGTATGGCAATTTCTAAGAAAACTGGATATCAACTGACCTCAAGAAAAGGCAAAAACCACTCTTGGGCAGAAATCCAAAGGATGCTCAATCATACTATAAGAACATGTGTTCCACTATGTTCATACCTGCATCATTTGTAATAGCCAGAACCTTGAAACAACTTTAGATACCCCAAAACCAAAGAACAGATTAAGAAAATGTGGTACACATGCACAATGGAGTACTACTCGGCAGTTAAAAAGAATGGCATCTTGAAATTTCCAAGTAAATGGATATAACTAGAAAAAAACATCCTGAGTTAGGTAATCTAGAAAGGTGAGCATGGTATGTACTTACTCATAAGTGGATACTAGCTATAAAACAAAGGATAACAAGCCTAGAGTCCATAACCCAGAGAAGATAAGTAACAAGAAGAACTCTAAGAGAAGCATATATATAGATGCCCTTGGGAAGGAGAAATAGAAAGGATCTGAGAAGATTGGGAGCACAGGCATCGGTGGAGAAGGGAGGAGAGAAGGGGAAGAAGGGCAGAAAGAGAGGGGGAGGAGAAAATGAGGGAACAAGATGGTCGAGATTGGTGAAGGACAGAAATGGAGAACAAGAAAAGAGATATCTCGATTGGAGGGGCCATTATGGGACGAGCAAGAGAACTGGTACTAGAGAATTTCCCAGGAATCCGCAAGGATGTCCCCAGCTAAGACCCCAAGTAATAGTGGAGAGGGTGCCTAAATTGGCCTTACCCTATAGTCAGATTGACAATTATCTTAAATGTCATCATAGAAACTTCATCCAGCAAGTGATTGAAACAGAGATAGAGATTCACAGTGAAACACTGGGCTGAGCATCCAAAGTCCAGTTGAAGAGTTTAAGGAGTGAGAATATGAGCATAGAGGTCAAGAGCACAGTGATGACACAATGAAACAGCTTACTTAAGTTAATGGGTACCCTCCAATTCCAGCCGGATAGCAATGGTACCAGCATATGATCAAACTAGGCACTTTGAATGTGGGTGACAGTTGAAGGCTGGGGCAGGCTGTGGGGCCACTGACAATGAGACCAACATTTATCCCTACTGCTTGTAACAAGTTTTTGGAACCCATTCTCTTTGGAGGGAGACCTTGCTCAACCTAGATATAGTGGGGTGGGCCTTGGATTTTTTCAAATCTATGTGCTAGTCTTTGTGGACTCCCCATGGGAAGCCTTACCCTCTCAGAGGAGTAGATGGAAGATGTGTTAGGAGGGAAGGTGGAGGGAGTGGGAGGAGGGGTGGGAATAGGAACTGGGATTGGTATGTAAAATTAGAAAAGACAGTTTTTAAAAATAATTAATTAAAAATCGGATATACCTCAACATAATAAAGGCAGTTTACAGCAAGCCCATAGACAACATCAACTTAAATAGATAGAAAAATCAAAGTTATTCCACAAAATTAGAAGCCAGGGATGTTTGTTAACTCTTTCCATTCTCATTGTGTTTGAAGTCTTATCTAGAAYGACATGATGCCTGAAGAGGATCAAGGATAAATGAATAGAAAAAGAAGAAGTCAGATTTTTTTTATTTACATGTGATGTGATAACATAACCTAAAACTTTCACTTGAAAACTCCAAAGTTGATAAAGACTTTCAGTAAAGTACCTGGCTACAAAATGATCTCACAAAATTCAGTAGTTTCCTATATACAAGAGAGAAATGTTTTGAGAAAGAAATCATGAAGACATGTTTTCACAATAATTCCAAATAATTTCAAGACAATTCTTCACAGATTTTGAAAGGGCAACTTTCAGTTTTATATAGAAACATATAAAATCCCCAATTTCAAGTTGTACTAGGAAGCTGTAGTAAAATAAACAGTATGGTTTGGGAACCAAAACAGATACACTAACAGGTGATTTAGGATTGAGGACATAGAATAAATCCACAGAACTATGGACAGATGATCTTTGAAAAAGAGGCTGGAATTACACACTGGAAAAAAGACAACATCTTTAACAAATTGTACTGGTCAATGATAAAGACTTCTTTTAGAAGAATCCAAATAGATCTATACTTACCACTCTATTTAAAACTCAATTCCCAATGGATCAAAGACATCAACATAAAACCAGATATAATGAACCTGACTGGAGGGAAAATGGGGAATAACCGTGAACTCATTGGCAGAGAAGACTTTCAAACAGAACACAATTAGCACAACTACTAAGATCAGCAATTAATACATGTGACCTCATGAAACTGAGAATCCTCTCTGTAAGCAAATGATACCATCCTTTACATCGTTCAGATAAAATGGCAGTCTACAGAATGAGAAAAAAAAATTTCCAAGTGTACATCTCATGGAAGGCTAATATCCAAAATATTTAAACTCCTGAAGCTATATATGGAGAAAAGAAATTACTTGGTTAAGAACTACAAACAAAAACTGCTTTGAGATTTTCTTTCTCCTCCTGCCAGAATGGCTGAGTTTGGCAAAAGAAGTGGTAGATCATGATGACAAAAATGTGGAATAAAAGGAATGTTCATCCATTGCTGATGGGCTGGCAAAACTGTATAACCACTATAGGAATAAGTGTGGTAGTTCCTCAGGTAGATGGGACTCAGTCTAACTCAAGACACCGCTAGAGAACACTTAGGCATATAATTCAAAAGCCATTGCATCATATAACAAAAACTTGTTCTACCAAGTTCTTTGCTACTCTAGTCATGAAAACCAAAAACTAGAAACATCCTAGATGTCCCTCAATAAATGAGTGGATGATGAAAATATGGTACATTAACACAATTTTGTGTTATTTAGACTTTAAAAATTATATCTCAAAATTTGCAGGGAAATTGACGGAACTAGAAAAAACACCCTAATTTAGTTATCCTAAACCCAGAAGAAGAAATTATGGGATATCTTTCATTATATATGGATATTAGTTCTTAAGTCATTGATAACAGCTATGATCAGTAGAAAAACAGAAAGAGTAGGTAGAGATTAAGAGACTAAATGGAACATACAGATCTTGTGAGAAAAGGAAATGCAATAGATAATTATAGGCAGACAGAGGGACTGAAAGCAAAGGATCAAGTGGGTAGGGAGTAGGCTGTGGGAGGGAATACAGGGAGATACCGCTAACACAAGGGGCATTTGAGAAGTAGTAGTAGGAAAACCTAACACAACAGAAACTTCCTAAAACATATACATATATGTAAGCAACCTAAATGAAATCACCAAATATTGGGAGAAACAGAGTCCCATGTGGCCATATCTTGTCCACAAGTTTCCAGTACTGGGATTGGGTTACATTTGAGTTGTTAGCCAAGGGGTCTCACATTAGGGAATACCCAATCCACCCTGGATTTTGCCAAGAATGTAGGCTGCTCTCCACACACTGACAGCAAAATCACATTAATGAAGACAACACCTACATATCTCATTGAACATGGATATACCAAGCTGGTGCCTGACTAGAGGCTCCACCCATATATTCTAGAATCTTTGATTACAGGGAGGTACTGTGTACACTACCAAAAGAGAAAACTATCACCAACTCAGCCACAAACCCTTCTATATATGATGGTACTGCCTACAAAATATGCTAGGACAATCGTGACAGACTTCTGTGGCATTAACCCATCAGTAACTGATTTGACTTAAGGCCCATTCCATGAGAGGCAACTACTTTCTTACACAGTTTAGGTGACCAGAAATGGGGGACTAGATAGACAAAGGGCCTAAGGGAAAACCAAAAATCGAAAACAAAAACTAAATGAACAAAACAGTGATAAAATGACTCCTAATGGTATTGTGCTATACTAATAGGTCAGTTTCTTGTTCAGCCATTTTCAAAGAAGGTTTCCTCTCACCCTCCTGCAGTAGCTAGGAGCAAAAATAGAGACCCACAGATAGATATTGCACAGAAGTTAAGGGATCATGGAACTCTCAGCTATAAATACGATGTCTCCATCAACTTTCCCCTCTCTGAACTTGGGAAACCTTGTGGAAGAGAAGGTAGAGTGCAAGAGCCAGAAGGATCGGAGGGCACTAAGAAAACGATGCCCTCTAAAATCAACATAAGCTAAGTTCATATGAACTCACAGAGACGGAAGCAGCATGCGCAGGGCCTGCCTGGGTCACCATCAGGAGCTCTGTATGTATTATAGCTTCCAGGATGGTGTTGTAATGGTATTCCTGCGTGTAGAGAAGAGTGAGTTTCTGATCTATGGACCTTCTCTCAGGCTCTTTTATTCACATTTTTTTTGTCTTCGACAACTTCAATGTGATAGTTTTGTTTTATCTTATTATATTTTATTTTGTTATATTTAAAAAAATTCAATCAATCAATGGAAACCTAGTCATGGGTAAATCTTAACAACTGTCCTGTCATTTATACCTGTTCAGAGAGGTATAACCAGCTTCCTTCAAAAGAATGCCACTGAATAATGACCTTGGGGAGAATATTGCAAAGCCACAGTGGTTAAGACTCAAAGAAAGAAATGGCCAGTGTCAGAATCATGTTATGGGGGATCAAACAGAGAGAACTGAATTTCTATTGTGAGATACATGCCTATTTTATTTGTCTGAAAGGAATAAACAGAGGAAAAACAAAACAAAACAAAAATGAGCCATAGCCATGGGCTCTGAGAAAGAAGAGGGCAGTGAAGAGGGAAGACTAGGAGAGAACACTGTCAAAAGGAATGTTCAAACAGTTAAGTTTGAAACACAGGAAAAATAAATTTCTAATACTGATAATTGACTACAAATACAGAAAAACACTTTCTTGTACCAGGTGATGGTGGTGCATGCCTTTAACCCCAGAATTCTGGAGGCAGAGACAGGTGGATCTCTGTGAGATCGAGGCCAGCCTGGTCTACAGCATGAGTTCCAGGACAGGTTCTAAAACTACGGAGAAACCCTGTCTTGAAAAGCAAAGACCCTCTATAAATAAATAAATAAATAAATATTAATAAATAGCAAGTGAAAGGAGAGAGCAAGGCTGGCCCAGCTTGCTCTCTTTTCCAGATATTCCACAGTGCATGTTGATATAAAGTTGAGATTAGTACAGTTGTAGGCAAATCAGGAAAAAAGAAAAACCATTAAAACTCTTAACCAAAAAGCCAGTGGGTTATTGACCCCATTCCAGCATGTTCGTCCTCTTAGGTCATAATAATTTAAGTTGCAAAAGGTTTTCATTTATTGAATAATATTTCATGATTTGTATTGCTATCAGCCCTACTAATCCTTAATGTTATATATTTAAGATATTAGTATGTAGACATAGCAAATTACCAATAAATTATACATCCTTATGAGATTGGTTATTTAGAAGATTATTTATAGGTGCTTTTATGACTCAGTAAATTGTTTATTCTGTAATACCAAGCTATAAAAAGTGGAATACACACAATATATGATATAATCTACAAATGTAGATAAAAAGCTATTAATGTATTAGAATTTTAATTATTAATATGGCTAAACTAAAAGAAGGCTTCATGTTTTTCTTTAAGTTTTGAGGGTATACAAATGAATGTTTGATACTTTGAAAAGTAAACAAGATAATTATTTAATAATAGAATACCCTCATGAATTAAAAATAAAAATAATGAATGAATAGGTTGCCCAAAGCATAAAATGAATGAGAAGCATAAGACCGCTTGCCACAGAGTTACTTCTCCAGAGGTCTGTGGTTTACTTTCAAGATTCTTTACATGGATAGAGGCAAAAGTTGAACAGAAATGACCAGTTCTCTATTTTAAAAGAGGAGTTCGAGCTTCGAATCTTAATTGATTGACAGCAAGTTCAGATCATCTATTGTGTTACTTCTTGCTAGCCACAGTGCTTTTGAGAGAGAAACCTACGTAACAAGCAGCCAAATGAAGCAAGACACAGCGTTTTGTCTTCAAAAGATAGAAAACATCTTTCCTTTTTGTAGTTATATTCAAGGCCTTGGAAAAACTTCAGAATGCTAAAAAAATATTTACTTTATGGTTTTACACTTACTATAAATATTCCAAGCCCCAAACTCCTTCTTTTAAGTTAGCATTTTACTAATACAACAACAAAGAAGACATTCTGAACTTCCCAATAGCAAATTTTCATGAAAGCTACCACTGCATAAAACATTCCAGACAATCAGTTTTCATCCTAGCCACTTAAACCGGAAGAGCAGACAGATCCTGGAGTCTTGGTTATACTCAGTGTGTTTGTGCACATAAAAAATCCACCATTTAGATAAATTAAATTATAAATTATAAGGCACAGGTACAAACTAAATAAGAGAAATCTATAAATGAGAAGAAAGCCTTAATTAGTGTAAATTTTCAATTAAAAATTTTTATTTCGCAGCACTGAATACAATGAGAATGGTTATTCATAATGCACATTCAACAGCCCAAGTCTGAGGTAAAATGAATACGACATCATAACATCTAGGCATCTTGATACCTTGTCTTCTTTAGAACTGCCAGCCAAAAGTGAACAATTTCACATTTAAAATTATGGATAGTATAGTGCTTTCAGCAAGATAACCTTTGACCTCTGTTACTGGAGAGTTACCACCGCTTAGGGTCCATATGTCATGGGGTACTAAGGCTTTTAAAGATACACAAAACAAACTCTGCATTGCTGTTTGTCACCTAAGTATGCAGTCTTCATATTGAGGCATATGAGAATTTAACATTAGCATTCTTGGCTTTTTAAAGTCATTTCTAATTCCAAGTATAACTAACAAACTGTTACACTGGGAATGTTTGAAATAATTGCAACCTAATGTGCTTTGTCACAACCCCTTTCTTTTTGTCCTTGTTACGGAGAACAGGCAGGGTCTCATCTTAAACCACCATCATTGTCTTCTTTCCACAAAGATTTTGATTTCTTTCCCGCAATACTTCTGTAAATGATCTGTGGCCTTTCAGTAAAAGAAAGTAATGTTTACTCTTGGGGAAAAATATCTTTCAATCAGAAAAATAACTGTAAGGTGTTCATACCTTTCTTGGTCCTCTAGAAGTAATGGTTTTGTTACTACAGACAAATTCCTACACATTCAAACATGATCATCCCAAGAAAGATTCAAGCACATTTTCTGAGTTTGATGTGGTGACATTTGCCCTGAAACAGTTCATGTTAAGTCCTGAAGGACATGGTGTCATTTAATCTCATTTAATTTACAGAATTAGAGGATATATTTTGGTCTCTTAATAAAGGTGCATTCTTTAATTAGTGATCAGTAAACACTGTAAGCAAGTGGCTGCGCAAGCTCATCCAGTCTGCTTAATATTAATGTATACCTTTCAAGCTAATATGTTTTAATGTTAAAAATTTTAAAGAACAAAAGCATTATATTGATAAAAGCAGATAGGGCAGTTAGAATAGTGAAATATGAGCCTACAATATTTAAAACATTTAAATCATCAATCATGAAAAACAATCTCCTAAAGCTGAGTTTATAACCCCTCTATTTTTGTTGCTCACACTTTCACTCCATTATTAAACAACTTGAATCTTCCTTATAGTTACCACAGTTGCAAACTAGCCTCAGGCCAAAATGGTAGAGCAGTAATGGCCAATGAAACTACTATAATGGTAAGTCTTCTTACATATGTCTTGACTCTCTATAAGCCTTGCACATACAGGATACAGGAAATAGTTAAGAATAGAATGGGTTCAGACACGTGTGTGTGTGTGTGTGTGTTTCTGATATGTGTGTGTGTACATGTGTATATAAACAAGTTCTTGCTCGTACAGAGTTAGGTAGATGTCAGAGGTTAATGTTGACTGTCTCCCATTTTCTCTACCTTCTTTATTGAAGCACAGTCTCTCATTAAACCTAAATCTCTCTTACTTGTATAGATACATTGTTCAGAGAGACTTTGTGGATCTTTGCTTCCCTTGCAGTCCAGAACTGAAATGAAACTAGTGTCCCTCTGCAGCCAGACAGTTCAAGAATCTCAAAAAACTTAACTCAAGTCTCCATGCTTGGGCAACAAGACTTTTGCATAATCAGCCATCTCCCCGAAACGAGAGTTTTTACGTTTTTGGAAGTGTAGAAAATGGTAGAATTTCAAAAAATATTCAGATCATGAACATTTCATGATCTTAGTGGTTTTGGAAATGATAAAAACAACTGAGCAACTTCTAACCAAAAATATAAACTGGATTTTCATGGGTAGGAAAAGGAGGCGGTATAAGAACATGGCATTAGGAGACTTAAATCCTAATGAAAGAATGATAGCTTGATTCCCACGTAGTAGAAATATGATATAGTTATATAGTATATCATCATTAAGGGTCTTGATCATATTTGTGGGCATCTGGAATCACAAACTATGACCCTTAAAAATTCTGATCTCTGATTAATATTTTAGGGGTCAGAGTGTCATTGCATTGTTCTTGAAGATTTGTAACTACTCATCTACAAATATTTCTACCAAAGATCATATATTATACAAAATTATTTTAAATAATCTTTGGCTCATGGTGAAGAGGTTAAATTTATTATATCAATATCACTATTTATTATTATTATTTTATTATCATCATCATTATTATTGGATGAGTTTTAAAGTTTATTCAAGGTTTAGATTTACAGGTATAATAAAAAGTATTACTTAGATTTTTCATGGCTTTATCATAAAAACTAAAACAGCTGCTAATAATGTCTACCTACTTATAGCCATTTCAAATCTGTCTCCAAAAGTCAACATTGTTACCAAACATAGTTTGATCTTATGTCTCTCCCCATCTGTCAAATGAAAGTGTCAAATACAGGGTCAGCATTCAACAATATGACAGAATCAACAATAACTAGTGCCCTTTCATTACAGCATGATTCCATGATTCACCATTTCTTCCCTTTATAAACAGAATAAACTGAAATTTTGTGGAAGAAAATAATCTTCCATAATGGTCTCTGGGGTCATATTACCTTTAATTGTCCTTGTTTGGAGAAAAAGAAAAACATACTAAAACTCAATATTTAAACAAAAACAAAACTCAGATTATCACGTTTGAAAAATTATTTGTATGTATATCTGAATATATGTGCATGTACATATTTAATACAATTTAAAGGAAATACAGTTCACAGTTATTTTAGATAGTTTTATAAAGTACATCCTTAAGGAAAAATACTAGAAATACTAATCCAAATAAAGAATTCCAAATAAAGTTTGTTGTATGTAAGTCTATGGTGCTGTGTATTAGCAAAGTAATTATCCTTCACCAAATTCACCTTACTAAGAGTAGTTTTTTGTTTCTATTAAAACACAGCTTGTTAGTTCAAACATTATACACATAAGGTATTTGAGATTTTGTTGTCAAAATGAGCTTTTTGTTTTTATCTGTAATGACATTTCATTTTTTGTTGAAAACATTTATATAATGTATGACAGCTATATTTATCTATGAGTACTTCCCTCCAACTTCCCCTTACAGGCCTGCCACCTCATCACCCTCCTTGATTCTTGTCTTCTTACTTGATTATTTTTTGTTTTTACTAATCTTCCGAGTTCAATCAGCGCTACTCACATGCGCAGGTGTGTATGTGTGCATACACTGGGGGCCATGAGCCACCTGCCAATAGTCACATCCCCAAGAGAGAGACCCTTCCTCGATAGCAATTAATTGCCTATAACTCCTCCAAAAAAGGTGAGCTCTGGGGACTTCACCCCAACGATGCTAAAATTTTGATTCCAGATAATCATTGCTGTTTTTTTTTGTGTGTGTGTGTGTAACAGCTATATGATGGGCAGAAATCAACATTTCTCAGTGCTTGTATTCTTTCTACTCTTTCTTCCTGGAAGTTCCTTGAGCCTTGGACAGAGGTTAATATAGATGATCCATTCATATCTGAGAGCAATCCAAATCATTTATCTTCAGCACTTTGACCAGTTAGGAGTCTCTGAATTAAACATTGCCTGTTGAAAAAGTTATCAGCTCTGACCAAAATTGAGAGTAGCACAAATCAGCAAATACCAATTAATTTTTAAAAATATAAAATTTTCTCTCATTTAAAAAACTTTCCAGTGAGCACTAATATGTAAATTAAAAATCAAATGGCTATGATAAAGATTCCTTATATTAATTAACCCGTAGTAGGATGTTATGGGATTTTGACACTCCTATTTTTCAGGTGATATATGCCAATATATACCTGAATTATATTTGAAGGGCGAAACATGAAATAAGTCCTCATTTTGCCATTGATATTTATGAGTCTAAGATAGAATTAAATCATCTTTTATTTGCTGAAGTTATGCTAGTAAACTTTTAATGTAGATGTGTGCAGAATCTCACTATCACATTTAGCCATTATGTGTATAAGTGTTTTTACCACCAAGACAGTGTAAGTGTAACACAAATATCAGGAGTTTGAAGCTAATATTAGTTTATTTAGCATTATGATTACATATAAAAGAACTTAAAAGCTTATTTGAATGTGAGTTTAGTAAAGTTTTATTGTTTTGAACAATATGATATAACTAATTATGCAAAGATAACAGAAGACCTCATCCACTGTAAAAATGAATTTTAAAAGAATAAAATTATTATGAAATAAATAATTAATACAAAGAAAATGTAAACACTGATGAACTTGAAGAAAAATTGTGAAAATAGTGACAAAATTTGATTATGGGGAATGACTTGCTGTTGAAAACATGCTAATTTAAGTGAAGTCAATGAAAAGAAAATGAACACTAATAAAACGGTGAAAACAAGGACTACATGAAACTCTGAAAGCAGAAATGGATGTTCTCATAAAATTATTATCTTCACTATAATAAACATTTAATATGGTCTACTTTAATATTTAAAACACAGCTTTTAACCTGTATTTGGGACATTACTCACACAAGACATGATTAACCAACAATCCAAGTATCTTTCAATTGTTGAATCAGTGAATGATAATTGAGTTTTGTGACCATCCTTGAGTTTCAAAGTCTTCATAGGATGAATATAATCAGATCTCTTGGGAAAGATTTGGTAGACTATTGCCAAGGCTATAATAATTCAAGTAATAAACTACACAAAACATAAATATATAAAAACAAGTTCTATGAGGATGTACTGATATAAATAATGTGTGATATGTAAATAAATGAAGAAGATAAACTTTCCATTCTCAGATGTTTGATGTAGCTGATGTACTGTCAAACAACTGGGAAGTAAATGGCTACCTCCCACCTGTCAAGTGTACATTCTTTGTGGTTACAACTCTCTTAAAGAATAGAGAATAGAAAGGGGAGGGAATCAGAACCTCACAGTGGAGAGACTGGTAAACATACTTTAGCTGGGCAATCAAGCTTAAAGCCAATCATAGGGAATCAGAATGGTAGTACAGACTCTTGACATGATATGATGAGTGAGCCACTTTTGCTTTGAGGTGCCCCTTGAGGAGCCCATAACCCAACTCTAATCACAAGGAAAACATCAGAAAATTTTCACTGGAGGAACGGTGTACAGAATGCCTGGCATTTATCGTTATGGAAGAAAGAATTCACAGTTGGATAAGCTATGCTAAAGCAGCTTATCACCCGTGAGATGAGGAAAACTGAAGAATAACTGTACACTTATCTCACAAAATACAAATAAATTCACAGAATGATCCAAATTTAAATAAAAACATTTCATATCTTTAGGGAAGATATTTTGCATATTATAATTCCACATGCTATTACACAAACAAAATATGGAAAATAACAAAATGCAAGAAAAGGTTTAAATAGCAAAACCAAAATCTATATATTCAGAAGATATCATTAAATATCAATAAAAACATAAATGTGATTTAAGAAAATAAAGTCAGAATATAGTGTAAAATGATTTATCACTTTCTTTTTGCCCTCATGTTATCTTCCTGCCTAACTCAATGTTTCAATTCTTTTTTCCCCAAGACCTTTCAGCCTAAGTAGGTGACTTTCACTGTCTGGCCTATGGAGTAGGGAGTACAAAATAAAAGGAAGATGAAAAAAAGCCAGTCTAAAATGATCTTACAAAGTAAGTTGTCACTCGAGCAGCAGAAGTAGAGATGCAGTTGTGTGAGGTCCTGAAACACCCACAGGCCACACAGAGGTAATCAAAAAAAAAACCAACCTAAAAGGAATCATAACTCTAAGATTTTATATATGAAAACAGTCAGTTCTACTTTAAATCCCCAGGGTGCCTACCCACTCATCAGTAGTCTTTCATATCAGAAGGCTGAAGGCAGAAATGCATACAAGTAATTAATCATCACCCTTGATAACCAACCCATCTTAGAAAGGTACGTCAGCCACCAAGAGCCAGGTGGCCATTGTTCTTATTTCTTGACCTCAATGAATCCCTCACTCAACTATGTGCCTTTCTAAACGTTACATTGTTCCCAAGATTTTCTTCCTCAAAGCCATGAACAAAAATATCTTAGCTTAAACTTAATGACAATTCTACATGTTTAAATTTCTTCTAAGGTTGGTGGTTGAATCATTAATATCCTCCAGCAGCAATTTTGAGGAAAAGTCAACCAATATTATTCTAAGCACCATTAACACTGCCCTGTGAGGGGCGTCTAAATTATATGCTATGAGACATGTGGTGGCAATGAAGGCAACAATCCGAGCTATACTCAATAACAGCAAGAGATCATCAGTACACCTGTAGTCCTTGGGGCTTTGCCTCTCCAAGGTTCATTCAGGCTTGGCTTTGTCAACTGTCTGGCTGAGTTCCATGAGTTCCAATGCTGCCTGTTGGTTCCTTGGAATGGTCCCTGACACTATTCATTGGACTAGGTTGTTCCTGGCTGGTCTCTACACAGTGAAGGCTGGGTTCAAGCTGTCCCCTTGCAATGGCCAAAGCCACATCTTTGTGTGAATATTGATCAGAATCACTCAAGTGATTGAAAATTTAGGAAGAAAACTAGGCATGGTGGAACATACCTGTAACCTAACACTAGTGAGTCTGAGGTAGAATTAATGTGAATTCCAAACAAGCCAGAAATATATAGTAAAACCAAAAAACCTGTCCGAAAACACAAGATATGCCTCACAAAAACAAAAACAAAGCAAAACACGAAAGAAAGCTTAGGGCTATAAATTTATTACTAATAACTGCTAATCAAGTTATTAAAAATAATTTGTGTTAACTTTTTTGAAAATATCATGCTTTATTTATGTTGTCATTTTATTTTAATAATTGACTCTGTTATAAACAATTTGCATACATTACTTGAACACATTACAATATATTCTACTCTAATTTTATTGAGCTAGACGCCAATCCAAGCACAATATCTTTTTAGATTTCTTAAGCATAGTTATGGAGTTAGTCTCCAAGGCCTATCAATATTTCCAGCATGTATGTGGAAGGCCAGGGAAGACAGAGCTTGCCAACAATACTCTTTGTTATGTAGTATCTGCCAGTCATGCCTCCTCGTATCCAGCCAATCACGGTGCTTACATTGCTGCCTCGGTGTTATTTAATCACAGATTATCTCTGGTGCAGAGCTCATCTTCTGTCCCACGTGTTTCTCTTCAACTATGACTTACCCATGACACACATATACAACAGTTACAGGTTATATTCTGTCATGTAGCTGACTAATTACTTCCCTCTCTAGAAACACTTTCCTCTGAGCCCAGTTTACTTTTCTTACAATTAGGATTTTTCTAACTACCTTGTTCAGACTTTAATATCTCTAACACACCCAAAGGATAAATAATCCCCACTCACTGGCCAGCACAACAGAAACAACAGACTTATACCTTTCAATCAATTTATGGAAAAGGAAAAAAAATCTCTTTTTTTCCCCTTTGTCTAGAAGGAGAAATACAGACGCATCATTTTTTTTTCATTTGAATCATGTGGCCATGCTTGGCTATAGCAGCTGTGGGTAAGCAAGAAAAGGAAACTTTTCTTAATTTTCCCTTCCGCCTAATATTCCTTTATATTGTTAACTAAATTTGACTGCATTTGATCTCCTTTATCAAATCACCACCTGCCTTTTAGTTGGTTTACCTTGGTTTATGTCTTGATCCACTTTTCTTTCTTTATATTTTGAACATCACATTACTGTGTGGACTCTAGTGTCAAGGGGCAGGTGTAGGTGTCCAAAGGCAACTTGCAGAGGTCAATTCTCTATTTCTACCATGTGAATCCAGGGGTGTAAGCTTGGGCTATGAGGCTGTTGGCAAGTTTCATTACCATTGATTCATTTTGCCTGTCCACTCTCATCTTTGTGTTTCTTATGTGCTTCTTATTTCCTCTGTCAAAATTTCTTTACATGGCAAGTTTAGAAAATGTGATTTAATGAAATCATACTACTCCCAGTGATTTGATTTTTTTCTCCATGTTTAATGTTTTAATATGTATGCTTAAACCACTTACATTTTAAGATAACATTTACCACTCAGAGTTAGAATTCATCAGAATGAATCATTTTACATATGATCCTAAATGTACTTGATTACAAAATTATAATTTGTTCCAATATTAGTGGAAAATACTATTCATGTTTATGTGAAAACTTGATATAAATTTCACTTAAATTAAAATATCACTTAATTTGAGAGCTATTATGAAATATAGTATCAGTTTACAGTTTCATCTTTACAGTAAATATAAGACACCATTCATCATTCTTTTATCTACAAATACATTTATCTCACAGCATACAATTATTTAGAAAATATTAAGTACCTGCTTTGATTTATAAGTTTTGTACTTATTCCCAAGATAGAGACGGAGCAATGCAAGAATTGAACTGTACCTCAATAGGCATTCTTCCAAAAATTGAGGAGCATATTACTTATTTTTATGCTGCTGTGTTAAAATACTTTGGCAAAGGAACCTAAGGAAGGCCTCACCTTGATTAACACTTTGAGGTTGCGGTGCATCACGGTGGGGAACTGAGTGGCAATAGTTTCACACAGCTGATCACATTATATCCCACTCAATTCGAAGAAAAATAAATGCCAGACCTTATCTATACTTCAGAATTTAATCCAGTCAAGGATCAACGCAGTTAAAATGGCTCTTCCACAGTTAAGATGGTCTTCCCACATCAATTAGTTCAATCAAGACAATTCTTTACAGAAGTCCTCAAAGCCTGGCCTCAGTCTAGCTAATTCCTTACAGGTGTGCCCTAAGGCACACCTCCTGAGTTGTTATAAACTATACTAAGTGACAAGAAACACAACCATCTTACACAGGAAACAAATTGCTTACAGTAATGACAATAACTACCATATAGAAAGTTTTCTTAAGAAATATCTATATCAGTACATATTTGTAATATATGTATATATATTTACTTTTATAATATTATAAAAAAGATTGACTACTTGCATGTCTTACTCCAAAGTCCATATGTCATAATGTATTGTTTCCACACCTAATTGGCACCATTCTTTTAGGTACATAAATACATACACTTATAAAGGTAAGCATGTCAATTTAATAAAGGAAAATAAATTCTAAGAAGAATTTTTCATGGAAATACCATCTTCTTATCTTTACAATTTGAAGTGTCAAAATACACATACTCTAATGTGATAGCTAATAACTTCTCCCTATAGTGATGATTAAGATTGTTACCAAATAATTGTCTTTGAAATACCCTTGTAGATAGTGGTGTAAGAGAGACTGAATGCAGGAATCCCTTAACTGAACACAAGTATGTCATCCGGCATCAGGAACAACACCTGAAGATGGCATGATCTGAAAGTGCCGTTTTCCAGAGCTAGGCAGAATAACCAGAGATGATAACCATGGGGAATAGCAGGAATTTCTAACTAGACAACTCTAAACATTTTATACTCTGCTTAATTCAAAATTTTCCTGAACACCTGTAGTTTCAAGGTTGCCCAATTGTCTTTATTTACTTTATTTCATTTTCTTAATTGTAAATAGATGAGTTTCTCCTTTTATCCTGTTTAGAGTTCCCCCATTCCTTCATTCTTTCCAGTTTTTTTTCCCACCACACCTCCTCTCCAGATCCAATCTCTTTCTGTCTCCATTAGAAATGACAGGCTTCTAAGAGATAAACATACTTGACAAAGTAAAATATAATGAGATTTAAAACAAAAAGCCATCACATTGAGGCTAGATGAGGCAATCTAGCAGGAGGAAAAGAGCCCCAATGGCAGTCACAAGAAACAGAGACACACTCATTCACACACTATGTGTGTGTCTGTGTGTATGTATATCCAGACATACACACGTAGTGCCAGCCTATGTAGGTCCTCTTTGTTGCTTTGGTCTCTGTGAGTTCATACGAAGCTTGCACAGTTGATTCAGAGGTCCTTATTCTCCTAATGTCCTCCATCCCCTGAGGTCTAAAGGGAGGGATTTGATGGAGGTCATCTCACTTTAGAGCTATATATTCTAAGTGTTTTCTCTGTATATAATATCTGGCTATGGGTCTCTGTATCTGTTCCTGTCTGCTGCAGGAGAAAGCTTCTCTGACAATGACTAGATAAGACACTGGTTTATGAGTAGAGAAGAATAGTCTCAAGAGTCATTTTATTCATCTTTTTTTTTTTAAAGAACAGTAGTGTTTGCTCTTTTCCTGAGTCTCTGGGCTATATGGTTTCTAGTCTTGGTCACCCAAGCAGTTTCGGGTATGTGTTTCATCTCGTGAAATGAGCCTGAAGTTAAATCAGAAATTGGTTACCTACTTCCACAAGTTCAATGTCACCATTGCCCTAGCTTCTGGCTTACCTTGCAGGCAGGACAGATTGTAGATCACAGGTTTTGTGGCTGGAACAATGGTGACATTTCTCTCTGGGTAGCTAGCAGAGCACCTTCCCACAATAAAGATGCTAAGGCATGGGGGTGAAGGATCACCCTTATATGTTTAAGGAAGTTTCTACTTCACTAGCTAGTCCCATTTTTGAGTTGGATTTGGAAGAACTGATTCAAAAATCAATAGATTATAAACTTAAAACGTTTTCTCTTATGTGAATGGCACATATAATTACCCAAAACTTATTTATAAGGGAAATATATTATAATATTTAGAGCTATCAAATCAGGAGGTCGCTTTGTCTTCTTATGAAATGTAACAGGTGACTAGATTGATTAGCCCTTCATATATATGCTTTTTTTGTGATAACCATCAGTTATTCTGAAGTAACTAGAGTTACAAAATTTTGATCAGGTTACTTTTAAGATGGTTTGTCAGAGAAAGTAAACCTAGACAAACTAAACAGAAAACCAGCAAAGTTAATTAGAAAATTCATTTCAATTTTGGTTTGACAAAAGACGGAATACTAGTTTTTGAGTAAAATGCAAAGCACACATCAAAAGACAACGCCCTAAGTAAATGTGGAACAGAAAAGACAAAGCACTATTCCATTTGTCAGGTTAGTTTCTGAGTTCCTCTTATCTTAGGTTGCTGAGAGTGAAACTAGACTCCAGACAAACGACTAACAGATTTCATGAAGGCTCAAGGTAAAGTAGACCACATCAATGATAAGCAGCTTGTGGGAATGAAGAATGGAACCACAAATGTATTAACGTCTATGTATCTTGAGACAGAACCAAATCCTCTCAGCCACCTGCAGTAATTACAGAGAAATCTGTTGCCTGGGAAAAGAAATCAACTCAGATCTATCAAAAGAAGAAAAAAAAAGCAGTGCAAAAACAGACCTTGAGCCAAAATGAACATGGAAACTGAGAAATACCACACCAGGCAACTTTCTCTGACACTGAGTTTCAAGGTCTAGGGAAGAGAGATCCTTTTTAGAAAGCTTTTGAGATATAATTACCTAAACTTTGCTTATAGTGGCACAATAACGTCTTTTCTGTTCTTACATTGCCAAGAAGTTAAGTCCTAATGGATCAGACCGTCAAGAGCTGAAAAGTTGATGTCTGAAGTGTTCCAAGGCTGCTCCCTCTCTCTTAGTGACTGGACTCTACCATGAGTTTCAGGTTCTCCCTTCAAAGTCTCCTTTGTCCACTGACTCCCCGCTTCTTAGTTTTCTAAGTATGTGTAACGTTTAACATTTTTATAACCAACTTTATGCACTTGAGTTTCCTTACAAAAAATTTTCACTGTGTCTGATAAAGCTGAAGGAATAATTCTTCTTGCATTCAACAATACACTGCATATCACATTTTGATTAGGCAATGCTGTACTTTTCAATTTTCTATTTTATCCTTTACGAGAAACTGTTTTCTAAATTGTTCAATAACAAAACTAAATGCCTATTTGCCTTAATGCACTATTGTAACTTGAGTATGTAGCTGCTATTAACAAATAATTATCTGTGCAGTTCCTTGTCCACAGCTGATGAACACATGGGAACTCTCAATAATGATCCTGGCAGACTCCAGACTTAAGAGGCTCAGTTGCTTTAATATCCATGAACACATTGCCAAATTTGTTCTTTTTGTCTCAGAGCCTCTTATATATTGCAGCCTTAGAAATCGTTTCATCTTATTTGATTTTCACCACCCCTGCACCATCATCACTGCTACCCATAAAAACCTCTTTTACCTAATGAAGACTCACAACTCTTACTGGCCGATTTTCTCTTCTTTTCTTGGCCAGGCTAAATACTGGTACCACATTTAGATTTATCTCCTATAATCCCACTATGAATCTCTGCTGCGGAGGTTAACTCACTTTGATCTCTCAACTTTGAATTTTATTAAATAAAATTCCAGGTCTCTTTTCTCTTTCTGTAGATTTATAAAGAGATAAAAATAGAAATATATATATGCACATGTATGTAGATGCCTATCTATTTTATAATGTTACATTTTGATTTTAGTAGATATAAAATATCTCGTCATATAAATCTTTATTTTCTAGTAATTAATTTTGATTATAATCTAGCATTTTACACATGGATAAACAAATAAAATATTATCAATGTAAGTTATTATTTCACCTTATCTGTGGGTTCAGAAGCATAGAGTCACAATCTGACAGAAGACAGCTAATGCTGCAGAAATGCTTACTCCTCAAAGTTTAAAAATGACCTAGCTTGTGTAATAGTAATCTGGCCAAAGTGATGGGTCTTTTAGACACAGTCATCCTTCATGACACATACAGTTTATTCTGCTTTGTGTTTCAATCAAACACAAGAACTAACACACAGGAAGAGCAGAATCAGTCTTAGTCAGTAATAACACTTACTGGAACTACACACCTTGCTTTAATTAAGCACAGTTCATCTCCGCTACTTCTAATGTCCAACAAAAGCCTTTTTTATATGTCCCTTGAAATATTTCAACACCATTCCTTATGGTAAAATGTAATACATGCTGGCCACCATAGGAAAATATGAGGTTAAACATGAATGTAGATGCCCCACAAATCCCATGTGAATCAGTATGAAAACAATTGTTATCCTTCCAACCATGATATGGTAAGGGCAATTAGATACCCAATTGTAAAACATATTAAACATATTTTAAATACATAAGCTGAATTAATTAAAAGTATTCCTGGTAATCTCCAATGGAACTGATTGTCTTCAGGACAATGCTTTCATTCACAATGTTCGGTCAACTCTACATGACATGTTAACTCTTTCTGAACATGAGCAAATTGTAATAGCATTATCATTACATTATCATTGTTTCAAAGAGGCTCACTTAATTTTAACCTTACTTGACCCATTTCTTTACCTGAAATTACTGTTTGTTTTAATGTTCATCACCAGTTGTTTCTACTATAGTTTCTCCACATACTCAATTTATTATTTCAAAGTGAATTTTCAAGTTATAGTTTTCTAACATTGGGGTAACCAAGTGTTTTGCTAATTTTTACTTCTATTCAGTTAAAGATAAAAACATTAAATACACAATCTGTGGTTTAAGGATGTTAACTTTCAACTTTGACAGAAGAAAATCTGGTGTCATTTAGGTTATTCTGTATCCTGTTCTAAATGTCCTTTCCCACCAGGATGTTTGTAGTGATTCTCTGCCTCTCTCTGTCTCTGTCTTTTTGTATCTCTGTCCCTGTCTCTCTCTTTATGTATATATGTATGTCTGTATGCATATATATGGGGTATGTATAATTCAACATCTATCATGTACATAGATGTACAGTCAGTAAATATCCTGAGATGTTAAAATCTTTAATCTAAATTAGTAGGTTTATCTTCAAACAATTTTTTTTTCTGTAATAAGATGGAGTCTCTCAAACATTTTCTCATGTCTTTCTGTTTTGTTTCTTAAGGTTACTTCCTGAGATGTAGCATTCTACTGAGCCCTGCAAAGTGGCTCCTATGCAGTCACTGCATTGTCGCTGTAGGATTGACTGAAGACACTGTTTCTTGCTGTTGCTCTTGCTCTTGGTCAGGTGTCACCTTCATCCTAGCAGCCACCTGTGTTTTCTGCTATGGAGACTGACCCTAAGCAAGGGCTTGACATTTTTGGAACAAAAATGAAAGCCTGTAGAATTTGCTCTCAGGAAGAAAGCTTAACAGAGAAAGCTTGCTTGTAGCAGAACATCACATCGTTTGTGCGAATACATTATACTCCAGGACATATGAAGAATAGAGGCTATCATATAGCATGCATCTGTGTCAGCACTGAATCTTACTCCTTATTTAGGAAATAATTAAAAGCACCAGTGGCCCGCAGGTTGTATAGTTAATGTGTTTAACTGAAGGATACAAACTGCGGAGTGAATCTCAGGAATATAGGTCACTCACCAGCCGTCACCTGAAGAATCATGGGTTTTAGGCCCTCAGCACCACCTGTTACTTAAGTTCCAGTATCTCTGATGCCTGTGAACGCTTAAAATGAATGACATAGTTAATCATCTTTTACAAAGAGGTACATGTATTATTGCTGTCATTGATGTTTGGAGGGCTGTGGGGACGTACATATGTGTTGTCTTTCTGTGTCCTGGTGCTTGTTTGGAAGCAGGAAAACAGCTTTCAGGAACCTGTTCTATACTTCTACCACAAAATTTATGTAACAGGAGTTGTTACATACTGAGCCATCTTTCGGGTAATACTTGGTACTTGTAAAGACTAAAAAATAAAACCCTGCAAGAAATACATGTCCTTGGTGCAGTTACAAACAACACTGAGAAAGCCAACATACTAGTGAAGATTCCATAGGCTTCTTCTGCCCTCACTACAAAATAATGTTAAAGTCGGTTTCTTTAAAAAAATTGGATATTATCATTGCCATCTATATAATTTATAATTTTCCATGAAAATATGTATTATAAAAATATTATTTCTAAGTGATATGCCAAATTTGTAGCATCATTCAATGTCCTTTTCAATATATATTATGTTTCTAATATTGACTCATATTAGTATGTTCATATTATGTCATGTCTGTGCATAAGCCCACAGAATCAGTAGATGCATTCTGCACATTCGTTACTGATGGAAACTTTTTTCCATGGTTTCTTCACTACTTAAACATATTGCAAGTAGAATCTTGTCTATTCACATACACTGGTGTTGAATGCATGAAAAACTAATATGTATCTTGTGTGACAATTACTGGGGCAAAAGAGAAACTTCATTAATTTAAATACTAAATTTTAAAGGTTTCCATTTTGTATCTGTTTTTAGAATTTTTTTCCTTCCAAAGTCATGAAACATATGCAATGTTTGTTCTTTATAAGAAGTTAGAACTTTGTTGTTGCATGAATGACTAATTGTTTAAAATCTTTTTGTTGGACATACTAGACCACAGAGCCTTACACTGTAACTGATTGCTAAGAGAGACTTACACTTGTGCAAAATTATTCCCATTGTCTGTTCCAAATTATTATAAGAATCCCTTGCCAAATAGCAAAAAATTAAAGCTTTTCAATAAAGTTGTAATAAAATAATTGATTAATAAGAAATAATTACCATATTAAGAATACTTTTTCTTCTCAGTGGTATGCTATGAATTATAATAGTGTTTTAAAGACTTTCAATAAAATTTTATCTCTATAATACAATATTGCAGTCATTCTTGAGTTACTATAGGCCATTTATTATGGTTGTAATGAGTAGTACGTTACATAAATTATATATATATATATTAAAATCAAGAAATTTTGAGACTTTTTTGAGTTTGAAGTTAAGCATTTATTCTCAAATTTTATTTTCATTAACTTATTCTCCTATAACTGTAAAAGGACTTTCTTTCCTCATATCATCTTAAATCATTATTTTGGAAATGGAAATTTATTTTTGCATCATTTGTTATGAACCTGCACTAACTTCTTGCCACCATCATAATTTGTGTTATATATGTGGCCTTAATTTTCCAAGTACAAAATCTTTCCAAAAGATTTCCCAAAATCTTTTATGTATATTGACAATTAACTTTCTGTCATTGATATTTGCTTTGCTTCCTCTTGCCTATTTGTGAAGGAAAAAATTATCAATATCAGGCAATAGAATGCACACATTTCTCTTCCTGAACTTTGTGGGGATGCTTTTAGTTTTTCCATCATGAGCATTGATGTGTTAGGATTAAATTAGGACATGGGAGCAGGGGATGTCACTCAGTGGCCCAACACTTCTCTAGCACGTTCAAGAAACTTATTCAATATTTGGTGCTGAAAATAATTAGTAAATAGAAAAACAACCTAATAAATTAATTCTATTTGCTTGAAACCATTTCATGCATTCATTTGGCTTTTTCACTTTTTCATATATTAGGAAATATAATTTTGTCAAACAAATTTTCAGCAACTACAGGAAGTCCTAGGAGATACTCTTTCTGAGAACTATGACAAATTACATTAGCATTTCTTAATATTGAACCAATTTAGTTCTGTAGTAAAACTTAGTACATGAAGTTTTGTTTTCAAATCTTATACCAAGTTGATATTTTTTCAGGACTATTGTGTCAAAATACCTTATTTACTACCTCTACATTGATTTTAAATGTTTTCTTAAATTATATATAAAATATTAATTGTTTCATGTTGAAAATACAAAAAATTATAAATATTTTATAATTTACTGTTCTAAATGATATTTGATGCTCTTAATTATTGGAGTTGTTTGGGGAAATTTCTTTTGTATATTCTATGAAAATGATCTCTGTTCCTTTCTCTTTATCTTTCTTTCAGCATTTATCATATTTACCAAATACTTTGTGTGTTTGCCTGGTTTTCAAATTTATTGGAATACATGTGACCCTAACAGTTTCTGTCTACATATATTGTTCCTCACATAATTTATTGATTTAATTTTTTGTTTTCTTTTTAAAGTATCAATTCTCAGATTTGCTTATTGGTTATATTGTTATATATTTTTATATTGTTATTTGGTTATTTATATAACTAAATTTTTTACTGCAGTTGAAAAAACTCTGAGTCCAAGCATGTAGGCATATGGCATGATCACACTAAGAGGAAAATAAAGAGAAAGGAATAGATCTTTTTGCCATTATGAGACAAGTTTTTATAATATTTTTCTTGAGCAGCAGTAAGAGGGACCCTGGTCCAGATAAAATGTAAGGAGACCATTCATTTTCCTAATCGAACATTATAAGTTGGGGTAGTTCACTGAGTCTTTAAAAAACATAACTTTTAATTTTCTCCTTACCATAAACTCAGTTTTAGGAATTGATCTTGGTTTCCTCCAAAGCTGTATTTCAACAAATTCTAAAAATTATAAAAGAAATTAGTAATTTTCTCCATACACACCATGATCTTGGTTTCCTCCAAAGCTGTATTTCAACAAATTCTAAAAATTATAAAAGAAATTAGTAATTTTCTCCATACACACCACTTACTAAAGTTAAATAAAAATCAGAAAAGCATTTAAGACAGACTTAGAGTCTCTAGTGAAATAGTAGGAGTCATTAATGTTCTCCCACCCTAAGAAAACCCCAATACCAGATGATTTTAGCAATAACACTTTCTGTTTTTTTGTTATTGTTGTTTTGTTTTGTTTTCTTTTCTTTTTTCTTTTCTTTTTTTATTTTTTATTTTTTTCAAGACAGGGTTTCTTGGTAGCTTTGGAGCCTCTCCTGGAACTAGCTCTTGTAGACCAGGCTGGCCTTGAACTCATGGAGATTCTCTTGCCTCTCCCTCCCTAGTGCTGGGTTTAAAGGTGTGAGCTGCTGCCACCCAGCATCTACAACACTTTCAAAGAAGACTTAAAGCTAATACTCCTGAAATTACGCCTCAAAAATGAATATCACACAATTCATTTTATGAGGCCGCAGTTACCTTGATACCCAAATGACAGAAAAACACAACAAAGAAAATGCTGAAAAATAAAAATAGCGAAGGTCAGCCATGCTTACTTATTGCCTTTATCCATATGTTCTAGTGTCTTTAGTATAGGAATGTACTCTACCAAAGTATAAACCTAAGCAACAACCCAAACACAAATCCTTTGCTCTCCAACCATAGCCTGCCTGTGAATATGCTACAGCAATGGTGGCACAAAGCTTGTGGGAACAATCAATCAATGTATGATTGATGTAAGGTCCACTCTATTAGATGGAACTCATGCCCAACACTAGGAGACTGAGAACCTGAAACTAGATAACCAAAGGGACCTAGGTAAAAACCAAATACTGCT